>JMFS01066262.1:0-17063 GCA_000699545.1 Podiceps cristatus | reverse complement strand
TATAAAATTTATTTAATAAATATAAAAACTCACATAAAGTGGTTGAACAATTCCCTTTGGCCTGTATCTTCCAATTATGATATCTTTGTATCTGGGTATCTGGACATGCAAAATAACTTCTTTTGATGTCGTATGTTCCTGTGGTTAGGAACATGCAGACCTTCAAGGATTAGAGACATGGACAATCTTATCTTTATTTCATCATCAGTTACAGCATCTAATCCACAATGTTTTTATGATGGCTATATTAAACTGTATCAGGGCAACAGATCCAAATGCGATAACTGAAATGGCTTTACATCTATGCAAAGAGGGCACATGTAGGTCACATAATACAGTTATTACTGTTATGTTCAAAATGTCTCATTTTCACATTGTTTGTCACTGTGTAGTTACTGTGTTTTGTTTTATATGAGGCACTTCCCTGGCAGGAATTACAACGTTGTAAACATACACCTGTGAATGGCACAGTAGTAGCCAAATTGATCCTAATGGGGAAATTTGCCATGTGTATGTCTCATTGATCCAGCTGCTCTACCCACATGGTTACCTGACTGTGTTGAACTGATGTATTTAACTATAAACTCGTCAAGGTAAAGACTCAGTGTTCCTACAGACACACATGGTGCTAGAAAAGACCATCTAGATCATCAGATCCTCTGTCTTGTTTTTGTAGTCAAGCAAGTCATCTATGTATCTCATGTGGACACACACGATCATATGTAGAATAACTTCTCCAGTGAAATCCTACTTCTGATTTGAGACATGGGAAGCATTTTAGTTAAAACACTAAGAAATTTTAATATTGGTCAAAAGTAGGAGTGAGTGAAGAGCCTCTAACTGAGATGTATGTTGCCCAAATTGTTAAAGACCCTACAAAATAGAAAATTAACAGTGTGCACAAAAAGCCTGAAAAAAACCCCATACTCCCAAATCGATAAATATGGAGAAAGCACTTTCTTCTGAAACTTGGTGTAAGATGAATTTCCTGTTTATTTCAACACTACTTTTGGTGGGGACCATTCCTAAAGAAAATACAGGAGTATACATTCATATGAACAGATCTGTTACAACTGCATCACATATATGTATAATCTTCTAATTGTAGAGCAAAGTAACATAATTTATCTGGTATTTCATGTTCATACATTTTCAGTATGGTTTTTTCATCATCCATTTTACCATTTTAATCCTTCCAAACATAAAATGTCTATATACACTATGCACAGTGTCTATAAACATTAGATTGAGGGACTTTTGTCTTAGCAGCTGAAAAAAAGGGAGAGATTAAAGGAGTAGCCATATTGCTGGCAAGCCACTGGCATCTATCATCATCCTGGGCTGACATTGTGGAGGAGAGTCTCAATACATATTTAATTAAACTTCTTGTTCTTCCTCAAATGAGAGCTTAGGATATGGGGAAAAGTAAGATGAAATGGGTGCTGTAACTGAATTCAGCATAATGTATCTATGACTCTCAGTTTTGGAAGGACTCCAGTTCTAAATTACCGGCCGCTAAAAAAATAGGAGGGGGGAGGTACAAGGAGGATTATCCTTGTTACCAAAAGGTTCTTTTATTTTAGTGAGATCTGGAGTTATCTTCTATTGTTTTTCCTTTGGTAGAATCAGAAATAAAACTTTAATTTGATATCTTAAAGTGAATGAAACTAAATTAGAATCTTCATAAAATTATAGTAGCACCCAGATGGGTAAGAGAATTATCACTCTGTGAATGGAAGAACTCCTTCCTGAACATCACAAGTATCACCATCTCCCAAAATTTCTAGAACTGAAACAAAGCAGTTAATAAAAAAAAGGGAGTTTTTTTGATTGTTTCAGTGCAAATACAAATATATCGTGAGTTATTCTAGATTACAACCAAAAAGGCAGGATAATGGAACTCTATTTATGTACTATCTGAATACAGCAAATACCTTGTTTTCATGAAAGCAGATATTTGCCTATAATATTTTTTCTGTTCAACACCTTGAATTCAAGGTTTTCAAGAAAATGCTGAATCTTAAATAATATTTTTACATATTTCTGACACATATTTTCAAAACTGCTTTTCCAGAAATTAGACTTCTGTGTCTATTCTGCACTAATCTACATCCTGAGGTGTAGACCTGAGCCAATCCTCAAATTGCTAACATCCGCTCCAGTATAAACTGTGGAACCTCGACCTTCCCTTTCTGTGTTGTAATTAGAATTTCATTTTCAAATATCCCAAAAGGAATGATACAACAGAATTAGTGCCCACTTTGACATCTCCTGGCCAGCTTCCAGATCATAAGAGCAACATCACTGGTTTCTGTAAAGCATTTAGATGCTTATGTATGGGAATGGAAATGGATACTTATCTTTAGGTGTATGTCCAAACACTTTTTCGTCATCCTTGAGCCCAATACACATGATTTTTGCCATTACCAGGAGAAGGAGCTGAGCTGAGTACTGACCTGGCAGCACAGGGTCTCAGGACTGGTCTGCAGTTGCCTCAGCTGGAGCTGGCTCGGGCTTGGTTTAACAGTTGTGCAGCGGTCGGGGGCTGCTGCCCGACCTGTTGCAGCCTGAGCCCCGGGAATACCCTGTGTGGTAACCCGGTAATACCCTGTTTGGTAAAGGCCTGACAGCCCCAGGGAACCACGGTGCCACAAAAAACAGCCCCTCGGGGTAACAGGGCTGGGGGAGGCTGGGGGCAACTTTCAATCTTCAACCTGGAACCAGTGAAAAAGAAAGTAAATTGCATCATGATACCAGAAAAATAACCACAAGCAGACCCCAAGATTAGGGACAAACGTTTGACAGACTGAGAGACCTGGGACTGTTTAGCCTGGAGAAGAGAAGACTGAGAGGGGATCTCATCCTGGCTTATAAATATCTCAAGAGTGGGTGTCAAGAGGGCAAGGCCAGACTCTTTTCAGTGGTGCCCAGTGACAGGACAAGGGGCAATGGGCCTAAACTGGAACAGAGGAACTTGTCTCTGAATATGAGGAAAAACCTTCTTTCCTGTGCGGGTGACAGACACTGGCACAGGCTGCCCAGAGAGGTGTGGGGTCTCCTTCAAACCCCACCTGGGCGCGTTCCTGTGCAACTGCTATAGGTGACCCTGCTCTGGCAGGGGGCTGGACTAGATGATCTCCAGAGCTCCCTTCCAGCCCCTGCCACTCTGTGATTCTGTGATTCTATCATTGACATCAGCATCACGTTTCTCTTAGTAAGAGGAGGAAGAAGTCTCCACCACGGACTTAATACTCTTCTTAGAATGAGGGCAGAGCACTGTCAGCTCATCACAACCTCCTTTCCCCTCTCTTCCTCTCAGAGAAGGATTAAGTGTTGACTTTCAGATCCTGAGGGACGTTTCTTAGATGTGAGCACCACACCAGAGAACAGGGATAGCTACCAGGAGTGTCTAAGTGATTTTTGGAACAGCAAGTTTAGTTGTATTGTTAATGAGGCTTTTCTGCATTAAATAGTCTGGACTATTAAGCTGTTAAAACATTAATTGGACTAACAATAAATTCTTATCTCTGTGTACAATATATATTCACTTTTACTCTTTAGAAGACTTTGAAGTGTAAGAATCTCTTTACCTGCTTTTCCTAAGTACACAGCAGCTTTCCAGCTGTACAGCATCACCCAAAAGAAAAAAAATTTCCATAGTAAATGTCATATGGTTTGTGATCACCTTAGATAACGTTGGTTGATTATTTCCTAGGTAGGTGAAGCATGTCCTTTTTCCAGGTCAGTCTGCAGCTTATATTACATTCTTTTATGCTTTTGAATCCTCTGGTACAAAGATTAATGAATCTGGATCTCAGATTCATTTTTCCCCAGGAAGTTTTTGAATGAAACCAATGCAACTGCTGTGACTCAAAGAAAACTCAAATCTTATTCATGGTCTGAGCGTGACTACTGGATTATAGCTACCATGAATTTAGGTGTCATTTAGTCCTTTTCCAGTTGCTTTGTGAATTGTGATGGAGCTTAGGCAAGAGTTATGTGCCTAGGTGCTCAGATGCATGTGTATATACTTGTATTTATGTAGCCATGGCACTTGCATTCAGGAGGATGTTATGACACATGCATTTAGGAGGCTCTTCAAGTATTTATATTTAGCTACAAGAGTTCATTGCTTAGAAACAAAGGCACTAGTTAATTTGTGCACTTTCAGGCTCAGCATTAGAGAACAGGCTTTCTAGCTCCCTCAATGACCAACAGCATGTTCAAAACCTTACTTTTAATACTTAAAACATTAAGAAATGAACATTAAACAGCATGTTCACACAAAATGTGACCTATCTGATTTTCACCTCTGAGAAGAAGATAGCATTACAATTTTAGGAAAACTTTTTGAGGAAAAAAAAAAAAGTGTGTATCTGCTCCTTGTGTGTATGTACGTGTGTGTGTGTGCATGTATGATTTGGTCCCTTAAAATAGCTGTTTTGATATGTGCAGCCTCTCACGATATGTATGGTAAGTAGCTTGGTAGAAACGAGACAAAAATTGATCCTCATACAGCCCTGTAGGTGTTCACTGAGAAGCATATAATGTTGCAAATCCAAATCACAGATTAATGTTGTTGAAATTTTTTGAAAATTATTTTTTGTGAGGAAAATATTTTTTTTTTGAAAAGGTTTCTATTTTATCTATCATAGTATCTGCAGACAGAGAAAGAAAGACTGCAGAATAGCCAACAGTTAGTGAGTTCATTATGGGATGCCAAACGTCTGCTCTGCAACAGAGTTTATGTTATTCAATGTATCCTTGTTCCCAACAAGAGTTTATTACATTATACGTTTCCCCCAGAATAAGAACTAAAATGTGGACCATTCTGGTAAGTGTCTTACTGACTCTTTTGGGAAGAGAAAACCACAATGAAACACAGTACTTCTTCCACAAGTTTAAAGGCAGAGCTGAGCTACTGAACATGCATTTACAGTCTATATGGTGGGAAGGATTGTTTTGTGGCTCTATATAATGGGAATAATGCAGAAAAGAAGGGCAAGGACAAAAGGAAAAGGAATAAAGGAGAGGAAGTACATCAAGGCAGTGATCAGCCAATATTCTAGGTGCCACTTCATTGTTGTGTAACACTCTGTGAATGAGCATGCTGCCAGCTCCTCAGATCGAATCAAATAACCTTTCTGCTTTACCACTGCATTCAGTAACATTGTCAGGGTAATTGCCAGAGCACAGCACTGACAATTCCCACCTCATCAGGGGCTGATCTTCTTGCTTATAAATTTGGAATATGAAAATTCTAAGGTGTATGAAAGCACTTGATAGGCGAGAAAGAAGTGATAGATCAAGAAGGAACACTAATATTCTCATAATCTGGCAAATGCTTTTCATAACAAGCAAACCTTTATTTAACATATCCTCTGATTCAACTAGTAAAACTCCTGTGTATCTCAGGACAATCATAAAGAGTTCTCATGATCATTTTGTTTTTGAATGATGCCTTTTTTTCAAGAACTTGTAGTTTCATGAGTCAGACACTTCTGATACTTGTTTGTTAGAGCATAGTTAGGAGTTCCACACTCTCACAAAAGTACATGTCCACAGGTAGAAAGCAGCAATAAACATATATAACCAGAAGTAAATTTAAAACTGAAACAGAGGTTACTCAATCCATCCTGTAGTTACCAGGTTTTCGCTACTGTCATTATCTCAACCTCTTGAGCTATAACAAAAGCAGTCTTTATAGAAATGTGAGAACATGAAATTTTATTTCTAAACTTCTAGTGCTATCTGAACTAACAATTGGATTTTAATTCTCTACAAGACCAAATCACTTTTTGATTTTTTTTTTTTTGTTGTTCTTTTTCTCCATAATACGCTAATTTCCTGATACGTATTGACATCAGCCTAAGATCTGATTCTCTACACTGTGGGAAAATCAGACATATAATGAAAAATGTTTAACTTTTTTGTTGTAGTCATGACATTTTATGCCTGTGTGACAATTTTTTCTTTGTTGTAGTTTCATGTTTTATATACAACCATAGATAAAATGAGTTAGATAAAATGAGTTAAGTAGTATAAAATCAAGCCAAAAGACATACTACTGAAATAGAAGTTCTTAAAATCCCTGTAAAATTTCCCATTAGTAGATGATTATGATGATAGTCTCAGGTGTCAACAAGATTCATAACCATATAATAAAGATTTTTATTCAAAATTATTGTTAACTGCATTAAGATAAACTAAATTTAAGCATGTGCTAAGTAATAAGTTTAGAAAGCATTGCTGAACTGTAAAGTTGCAGAGTATACAAATTTTCAAAAAAGTTCTGTAAACTAGGAAGAAAAGAAAGGAAATGATACCCTATATTGTGTATCTAGTACATGTATTTGGAGATATCAGACAAATATTTCTGTAATAAAGACTAAAAAAGGTGATGTATGACAAGGAATGAGACATAGCAGAGGAAAAAAAAAATGTAAGGAGAAATTATATGGTTATTGATCTAAAAAATACATTACTTCTCCTTAGATATATGGCAACTCTATGGAATAAGGAACACAGACAAGATCTGATCCAAAGGACACAAAATGAAAATTTTAAGGGTAAATTATGAGGTTAGAATTCAACATTTAAAAAAATAAAAAAAAAAAAAAAGAGCTTTTTGTAGAGTTTGAAGAAAAAACCCCTCAGAACTGCCATGTTTTTCACTGCATTGGTATATAACCTGGGGATCTTTCTTCCTTTTGTACTTCCTAATTCTGGAAAACAACTTATGTGGAATTGAAGTGACAAGTAAGCAAAGGAATCTGTCCAGACTAGTAATTATCAGTAGTGTTGGTGTCCTTCGAGGGTGAAGGAATGTAGTGTCCAGAGTACAAGTAAGAATGTATAACTTTCTATTCCAAAATAAGATAATAAGTTGGTGAAAGAATTGGACAGTTGTAGAGTCTCATTTTAATTTAAAAAAAAAGTTCCACAGTAGGTTTTAAGGAATTTAGATCTATCATTAAGAGCCAATAAGTAAAACATTATCGTCAGCTAAAACATCCCAGGACTGCTGAAGAATGTTGTCTTTTCTCATTCCTTCAATAATCAAGCTTCTCATTTGCTTCCATTTGGAGGTTTGTGTCAGTCTCTGTGATTTCATGCATCGTTAGCTGAATTGATAAATCTTAATGAAACCCACAGAAACACTATATTTTTTGATGTTTTCCTTATCAAGATGTTTATGCAATCAGTTTGTGAGTTAGGTGAGCATTTAATACTTTTAGTGTTCTAAAATTTAATTTGTAATCCTTGAGTTTTCCATTTTCTGAAGCTATGTTAAATATACATTCAAGCTTTTCTTCCAAATTGAACTATAGTATCCTTCTAAGAACATAATAAAAATATTTTTAAATTTTGTACAGAATTCTGCCACTATATCTTTGATTTTTTTTTTTTTAGTTGGAGAATATATTATTCATAATTATCCATAATTTTCACAGTGATCTCAGAGTTGGCAATAGGCCTCCTTTCAGAAAACTGGTTCAGAGGTGCTCCATTTTTCTGTAACCCTCCTCCCTCGGGCTCTGATGTCTGTAATTTATGCCCTAGTTTGGTGCCACATGGCTCTGTGACCTTGACTCAGTTTAACTAATAGATGTTAATTTGTGAGAAAGTCTGTGAAAGGACAAAAGTAAAAGTAAAGACAGAAGTACAGTTGCTGAGACAGTATTAACAACTCAAGGATTCATGAGGAGAAATACAGATGTGAAACTTCATGAAAATCCCAAGGAAAAACTCAGAGAATCAGGAGCCAAGGGGTCAGAGACCCTGACTTCCCTGACTTTCTCACCTGACTGGCTGCCTGGCCTGCAGGCACTCCTCAAGGGGGGTGAACATATTAATGCTTAGCCTAGGAGTTTGCTAGTCCTTGTGATTTAGCATCTGGGTTGGCCAATAAATATCTTTGCACTCTTCAGTTGTCTATATTCTGTTTACAGAGTGTCATTCAGAATGTCAAAAACTGTCTGAAGAAAGTGATTTGGAAAGGAAAGATTACAGTTGCTATATAATTACTACCTATATCTTAAATTATTACAAAGGTCAAAGATATCACAAATATCAGAAACAAATGTCTGAGTTACCTTTAGGTAACACTTTTGCTAGCAATGTTGTCACAAATCACATGAGTGTAGAAATAGGGTCTCTCTCTTCCAAAAACTTCCCCCAAGTCCAAGTTGAGGCATACTAGTGTATTATGTTTATAAACAAAAAGATTTGATATTTTAGTCAAATTACTGAAGTCTTATTTCCTAATGAATACTAAGGTTGTCTTTCACAATGTGCTATTCTTCCTATATTTTAGATCTGAATTTCAAATGATGCTGAAAGTAAGGGAGAAAATCTGGAATTAAAGAGAAACAAAACTGTTGCAATAATAAGTTTGTTATTTGAATTAATCTGTAATTGCAGGTTAAGTCCAGATATAGGGTCTAGACCCTACAATTTGGATGTTGAGGAAGAAAACCAAATTTTTGCAAATTTAAAACTATTTGCAAGAATAAAATAAAAATAAAAGACACTGTACCCTAATGAAGAATCAGAAAGCTGAAGTAAAAGCTGACTTATATTTGTACTGCTTTACTAAATTATATAAACAACAAACATGACCCTAACATCTTTGTACAGCCCATTATAGTTTCTCTACTAGAAGTTCTAGAATGTACTCAACTCAAAAAAATGAAAACTTTCTTGCTAAATTAAACCAATCCAAATGGAAATGAGAAGGGTTTTTTAATATATACATTTCCAAGGATAGTCCATAAAACTCTATATGTTGTTTATTCTGTCTGAGCACAGGCAATGGATATCTTACAGCTTCTCCAGGTCCACTGGCTAATTAGAGGCATTAAATAATTTCATAATTTTATAGTCACAAATGCATCCTTGTAGAAATGCTACCGCCACATCCATTTCTCTCCTCTTTGCACCTGCATACACAGCCAGCCTTGAAACCCCTGAGAACCGGTGAAGCCTGTGCTCAGTAGGTACAAAGCCTCTTTCCTAAGTGAGATATTGAATATAATAATAATGTACAGTAATCAAGATATTTTAGGTGAAACTGTAAGTAATTATTCTGAATATACAATCAGGGCTTTTAAGCCTCACGATCAGAGACAATTACAACACCCAAATTTACAAGACAACAGCAGGTATTGGCAGGGTAAAAAAAAAAAAAAAAAAAAGGAGAAAATCACAGCTATCTTATCACCATAACTCTCAAAATACATTTTCTTGTCTTTTCCTTTTGAATTCTCCAGAAAAGAGAATTTCTTTCTTCTTTAATGAAGAAATCTATTTACTTTAACTGGATAGACGTATATAAAAAAATTTATGTCCTATCCTAATCAGAAATTTAAATCTTGTGATTATGAATCACCATGTGATTTCTTCCCACGAACTGCAGCAAGGATATAATTTTTTAAACCCAATTGTTTCTTAAGTGATTTGCAGCAGATGCTTTACACTCCTTCCTATGTCTGATGAGCCTAGCAACTTACATGAGACCGTGATAGCTCTGCTGTCTTTCAGGACTCTCTGCAGGTAGGAGTATAATCTTTCCCTTAATTACCAGTGATGTATCATAACACATACTGTAGTTTTTTAGAGTTTTGACACAGTGAAACATAAAGTAATGACTAGAGTGCACTTAAAGGGCTTCGTGCTTCCTTTTCAATAAGGTCAAGTAGTTTTCTTAATCCCTTTTGTCAGCTGTGTTAACCTTCAAAAACTACTTCTGTTTAGTGGAGTTAGGACAGTTAAACCTGTAAAGGCTAATTTATTCTCTGATTTTTCTCCTGCTTCTAGGCAATTAGAATTTTGTTTTGCTTTATTAGGTTACATCAATTTAAACTGAGCATGAGATTGACCTATTTAATATTACTGGAGTGTTGATGTGACACCTCAGAATGAAAGGTTTTCCTCTTCCAAGTACTGAGTGGCAGGTAGAAATTAAACTAAGGCAAAGCAAATGACAAATTAGGAAAAAAACAGTATTTGAACTGTAAACCAAGGAACTGCAACTAGCATGCAAACATCTTTAGAAAAGTCTTGATGTTTTATAAGAGCCTGAGGTGTCATTGGATACTACCGATACTGCCCTGATTACCTTTGACTGAATATGTGAGATATTAAGGAATAAAATTAGGCTTTATAGTCAGTGGAATCATACCACAGAGCTCCTTTCTCCTGGAGTGACACTAGCAGGTATACTGCTAATCGAAAGCTGGTAGGTGGTTTTGTGACTTCCTAAGGGCTGGAGCAAAATGTGTACAAAAGAAAATTGCTGGGCTGACAAGGGAGTGAAGTTTCAAAAGGAAATTCTGGAAATGGAAGAAAACTTCTTGCTGTAGATCACTGCAGTGAAAGTGGGCATGTGGCAAGGTCTGTTCCTTGTGGCAGCAGGTAACCCTGTGGAGTATGTGAGTACACTTGTGACTCCAAAAATAAGAAGTAAAATGCCTAAAGAATAGAACAGAACAGAACAGAACAGAACAGAATATTTCAGTTGGAAGGGACCTACGATGATCATCTAGTCCAACTGCCTGACCACTGCAAGGGTGACCAAAAGTTTAAGCATGTTGTTAAGGGCATTGCCCAAATGCCTCTTGGTCGCTGACAGGCTCAGGGCATTGACCACCTCTCTAGGAAGCCTGCTCCAGTGTTTGAGCACTCCCTCATTGAGGAAATGCTTCCTGATGTCCAGCCTAAACCTCCCCTGGCGCAGCCTTGAACCATTCCCACGCGTCCTGTCACTGGACACCAGGGAGAAGAGCTCAGCGCTTCCCTCTCCGCTTTCCCTCCCCAGGAAGCTGCAGAGCGCCATGAGGTCACCCCTCAGCCTCCTTTCTCCAAACTAGACAAGCCCAAAGTCCTTAGCTGCTCCTCACGGGACATGTCTTCCAGCTCTGTCACCAGCTTTGTTGCCCTCCTCTGGATGCATTCAAGGACCTTCACGTCCTTCTGAATTTGGGGGGCCCAGGACTGCACAGAGTACTGAAGGTGAGGCTGCACCGATGCTGAATACAGCAGGTTAATCACCTCTTTTGACGGAATGGTTATACTGTGTTTATTGCACTCCAAGTTGCAGTTTGCCCTCCTTTGTATCGTCAGCACGCTTGTGGAGGGTACAATCTGCCCCATCACCCAGCTCATTAATGAAGATGATGAATAGGATCGGACTCAGTATTGACCCCTGGGCTACACTGCTACTTACTTGCCTCCAACTAGGCTTCACGCTACTAATTCTGTAGTTGGAAAAAGAATATCCGTCTTCCCATTGTTTTTGAAAACAAATATAGCACTGAATGATTTATTTTGTAAAGCACCATGCTGTTATGAAAATGTGGAACATCTCAAATGCCAAGAGATGGATTAAATTAGTCAGATTTAGGTTAAAAAATCACATATTAACAATAAGCAAAAGAAAACACAGACTGTTACAGAAAAATGAAAGTGATTCTGGCAGATAAAAGTAATGACAACTCTTCTCAGAAAGATAATTCATATGGAAGAATGCACTCCATTTGTACAATAGTATATAGGAAAATAAAAGAAATAATGGATGAATCAAAGATGTTCATGGATATAGAATTGGACAGTGTATTCTCTGCTTCCCACATAGCTATATGAAGTGTAGTTTGAGGAACTGTCACTCTCAGGGTAATATGCCAAACCAAATTTTATCACAGGTCAAAGAATATATATGACTGTAGAAATAAAGCTGGCAGAGATCTATGACGAGAAAAGGGCAATGTTACTGTTGGATGTGCCAAAGATCAAAAGATAGGATGTTCTTCAGCAGACATTTTCTTCCTTTTTAACTGACAGATGTTTAAAACTGTGCAGGCTGTAAGAAAGATGCCCTTTAAAATCTTTTAGTCAGGGTATCGAAGTATCTAATTAAAATGGGGGGTGGGGGAATATGCGTGTATATGTAAATAGCACGTGAGATTCACTGGTATTACATGGGTGGATGTTACAGGTACCATTTTTTTACTGTATCTACTTTCATTTTTTTTTCCTGATGGTTTCATCATATTTTTGGGAGACCATCATTTTATAATTGCCTATAATGACAGCATCTTTTTAATCTTGTTGTTTAAAATACTTGTTCATAACCAAATTTCTTTAGTAACTAATAGTTAATTGTATTTTTTTTTTTATCCTAGTCCTTAGATCATGTAGTGATCTTTTTATACATTTTTTGATCTTTCAACACCTTATGTCATTAAGAAATGTCACTACATTTTTTTTTTCTTTGTGGTAAAAACATAGATACTACATAAAACTAATCCTAAGATCAGTTTGGAGAACTTTTGAAAACTCTCTATTAGCTAATAATTGTCACTCCAAAACTATAGACTGTATTGTCCTGTTAGTTTTTTAGGCATTTTATTTCCTTCCATTTATTATGAAACCATAGTTCCTCCAGTTTAATTAATAACATGTGAGTATTAAATATCTTGTTGAAACCTAGATAAACTTTTTTTTTTTTTTTTTTTTTTAATTAAAACTACTGAAACTCTAGACCTGTTTGGTGTTGGATCACCCATGTATGTTACACTTGTTCTCTACAGCCATCGTGAGTAAGGAAATGTGTGGGATATATTCAGCATCAGGTTAAGTTATATAGGTAAGCAAGGTTGAGTAACTCTGGTTCCTGAAAAGATTTGAAAAACAGATTTTACAGCAGTTATTTATGATCAGTGACTGAACAGTTACATCCTCAACAACTTGGAGTGTCAGTAGCTGTCAGTAGGACTTGGCTGTCACCAAACAGCCCCAGCACAGCAAACCAGGGGAGTAAGAATCAATGTTCAATATGCTTGAGTTGGGATATGCTTGGGATCCTATGTAAGCTTCCTCATAGCAAAAGTTCTTCAAAACTTCTCAGAGTGATAGAACATCTTACAAATAGAGGATGCTACATTTTATATATATATATATATGTTATTGGGAGTGTGATTTGGCAACTGCAGACTCCTGTCCTCAAGACTTCAGAATAACTTTATAAAAAACTGTTGAAGTGGAAATGTATTGTGAAATGTGAGGTTGACTTGTTGCCTTACTTGTTACCTTACTTATTAGGTTTATTTTTCATGTTAAAATAGATGAGCCAGAACAAACTACACCAATTTTACCACCTAAACCCACATTTTTTTCCTTGTCATGCTGATAAAAATCAGCATCAGCTGGAGCTAGTAATATCAGTGTTACAGCCAGAAATTATTTTTTCTATCATTATTTTCAGTATTGTGTTTGTATTAGTTCGTTTGAAAGATGGAATGAGAAGCATGTGAAGGAGCAACAGTTATCCAAAACCAAGACTCTTCATATAAATATACAGGGTTTTAAGGAAGCCTTTGCAGGGGGAATGTCTCCGTTTCTGGCTGTAAACAGAGCAGTGGAAGCACCAGTACTGCCAGTAACAGGCAGCTTATTAAGGCCGTTACTCAACACATCAGCAATTTTGGTCTGTGTTTCAGTCAGATGCTGAACTGTGGCTCATGTGACTGTAGAAATCCATACTAACAGGAGATTTTTACTTTAGGAAACTTGAACAGTTTGTGGTACAGGAAGAACTACTTTAAACCCCTAAGTACACAGTGGCAAAACTTAGTAAAGGTACAGCTGCTGAACTGTGCCCTCTGGTTCTTGTTAACAACTTTTGACTCATTTCAGTTCTTGACTTTAAGTGTGTCAACTTGTATTATGTATAACAAGTATATGCAGAGTCCACAGATGCAAATTTGTGAAGTGCAATAAAATCAATATTTTGTTTCATTTGGGTTGATGGTAAACAAATACTTGACAGAAATAGTTTGTGTTACCATAAGCTCAGACTATAGAAATTAAGTGAATTAACATTGTATTTGAACATATGGTTTCTTTTATTATTTTTTTTTTTGTTAAATATACTGAAATTTGTGAAGATGATGAAGTTTCAGCAGCTATTTTATAAGCTGAATTATGCCATTCTTCATACTATGTTGCCATTTATTTCAAGTTTTGTGTTTGATTTTGTTACCTTGCATATTTGAAACCTCAAAAAATATTGTTTAGGGTTTTCTCAAGACTTTACTGAAATTGGTAGAGATGTTTTTATGCAATCTCAACAAATTTTGCATCCAGTTTTCAAAATGACAAATTTCAGGAGGTTGTATCAGATGCATTATGACAATGAATGTTGTATCAGAGTGCAAAAGCTCAGTGTAATTTATAATATGAGAAAGGAAGTCCCTATAGAATAAAGTTCTAATTCTGATGTAACACAAAAAATTTATAACTTTTTTTCTGCCGTAGCCATATACCCTAAATGATGATACATAGTTTAGAAATGAACTTGTGTTATCTTCCAGATAACTGTGCACTCACTCTAGTAGAATAGATTACATTTTAAGTCTATTAGAAATAGCCACACATTAGCTGAATGTTAATAACCTCTATATCTAACTTATGTCTAATGGTCTAGCTTTTCTGTGATTCTAAGTAACGTGCATGCAAAGGCAATTTCAGACTTTGCAGTCACCTCTACAATGATTAACATATTTTTAAAACAAAATTAATTTCTTAGTTCCAAAAAGAACTATCCACGTGGGTGCAAATTTTTTGTGTGAAACTGGTATAAACTCTTGGTCTTAGCCATGTTAGGTCCTATTCTCTCAAAAAAATATTGTTCTGTATTTTTTGAAAAAAGTCAAGGTTTTCACTCTGTGTAAAACAATGTTCAAAGAAACGAACAAATTTATTTGGGACTACATATTCAGAGTGGGAAAATTTAGTGCCCTAATTATTATTCAATATGTTATCATCTGCCTAAATATCTGTTCTGTTAAAAGCTCAGTGCACACCTTGTGCCACACACAAATGGTAACAATCACAGATACAACAAGTATTGACTAGAAGAGCTGGGTGTCAAAGATGAGAGGAATTTCTTTAATAAACTCTCTTACTTGTATGATCATTTCCATAAGCATGCCACAGTGTTTATCAGTATGGCTTGTCATACAAATACTGAGGAGGTAAAAATCTATTAACATCTATGCACAACTTCTACATTTTTCTTTAACAGTTTTGACTGTATGAACACAGTTTTCCAGCCTTGATTGTGTGTTATTTTTCGTTTGAGCTTCACTTTCAAACTTATTTTCAATACTGGACAATTGGGATAGTATTTTTTGTAAACATTAACAGTATGCTAATTATGGGCTTGCGAACATTTTTAATGCTTGCCACAAATTTAAGAAGATGCTGTATATTAACTCTTGCAGGCTTGTGAGAACTTCAGAGTTAAAACATTTGCAACAAAATGAAGGTAGAGTGTGTGTATTATTTGCATTCAAATGCTGTAGATAGAGTAAGAGCTCATTTACGTACACACGCACATGCGCACACATGTGCACAAGCCCCCACAAAGAGAGAGATGTAAAGCTCTAGAGGTGATAAAAAATAGCACCTGAAAATCCATGTAGTATCTGAAATAATTTGACAAAATATTATCCTTTTGGTATCTTCATAAATGGAAATGCAAAAATACTCAACAAATAGAAATATTCAAGTATAAATTCACTTGTTGATTTCAAATTGTGCTAGCATAACACCAAAATTTAAATGACAATTTCTGGTTTCTAAGTTTAAGGAAGAGGGAGTCACCATTAGTTTAGCAGAGACCAAAGAAAGGATCTTCAGCTGTTGGTGAGTTTCAGGAAGAGAAATGTGTGGTTTTTTGCAGGAACTTTGTGTCAGAACAGTATTTTGTGTCTCATGAGGAGCATGCACAAACATCGCCTGCGGGCACCATTCCTTTTTGGGTGGTTCCACAATCCAAGTTGCACAGACTAGGTAAATAGCAGTTAAGTGCTGAGGCCAAAAATTTAAACAATTCTTTCCCTCAAAAATAACAACTTAAGGTTCACAGAAAGAAAGTGAATGTGTCATTCGTTTTTGGTTTGTTTGTTTGTTTGTTTGTTTTTTTTTTTGCAAACAGTCCATATTTAAAATAATTTTAGTATTTAGAATTAAATCTGTTTATATTACAGTAAATACAGTATTGTTAACTTTTTTTGCATACATGATTGAAGTCAGATTGCAGGATTTCCTTCAGTTTTAAATCACATTGACAGTAAGTTCTGGGCATGTTTCATACTCACACTGGCTATTTCCAACTCCTCCAACCAGATCCCTCAAAAAAATGACAATGGAGGAACAGAATTTATTGAAGAGTCATTATCAAATCACCAGATTGCCAGACATCTCATGAACAAATTGAAACTAGGAATCTGGTGCTATGGGCACCAAAATAATAAGGTTTCCAACTGAAATGTTAGCAGAGTTTTGAGAAGTTAATCAAGTGTCCACTCGGACTCTGGTTTCTAACAGCATCTCCTTCACACTGATCATGCTCACGGGTTTAATAAACATACGGGTTTTGTTAGCTTGGTTGAACTGTTTCTAAGGTTTTCATGATCACTTCCAATTGCAAACAGATAGCAAACTTATATTTAGGCCATTTTAGTTCCAGTTTGAACAAAAAAGTAATTTAGTGTAACTGATCCACAGACTTTGAATACATTAAATATTTCCAGAATTATTCTGCAAGCCATGGTTATTTCAATGTAGTGTGTATCATAATGATGCCTTTGTTCTGTCTGAATCGTGTTCCTCTATCAGCATGTGCAATGTCAGCATCAATCACCAGCATCTTTGGAGATCAATGTGTACACTAAAAAAGCATCACTCTGGACACATCATAACATATCTTCAAACACAGATGTTTCAGGTCTGGCAGACAGAAGACCTTTGATGCCTGTAACAACTCTGGGTTGTTTCGGTAAAGGTGTAATCTGAACAATTTTTTTTTGTACTAGTACTGATTATCAAATCCTTTTCACTTATTCTCCTGGAATCAAGTTTTTACCCTCTATTTCTGTATAGTGCAATAACTCAGACTCGATAAGAAAACCTGAGGATTTCTCTAGGATATTCACTGATTTTGCTTTTACAATTTGCATTAATATCAATAGAATTCATTGTGATTATTATATTATATT
>KL271327.1:0-27758 GCA_000699545.1 Podiceps cristatus | reverse complement strand
CCTGCTGAACTACAGCTCCAGAATATACCACAGAAGTGAACAGAGGACAAATCAATCCTGTGGAGGTTTCCTTTTATTTTAAATTGAGGGGACACTGATGATTTTTTCAGTTTTCTTCCTTGCTGTTAGAAAGCAGCAAAGATGTTTCACTCTCTGGGACTGGTGTCTGCCAGTTGCTACTGCCATGTAAAAAGATTTAAGCTTTTATTGTTAATTTTATTATTCTTCCAGACTTTTTTGCTTGAAGGAAATAGCCTGTGCCATTAAACAGAGCAGATGGAATATAAAATAACTAAACATTGAACTGAATTTCTGTCATTTTTTGCTTTAAGCACCGCATCTACTGAATAGAAGGCAACTATTACATTTCTTTCAGTACTCTGAGATGTATACACCTGCCTATATTCTAAGTTTTTCCTTATAAGGTATTACATATGTTTCTCTGTACTGCAGTGAAAGGTTCTTTTAAAACCTAGAGCAGCATGAAAGTAAAGAAACACAATCTCTTTTCCTCATTTCTTCAGACTTTTTTTTTTTTTTACAGCATTTTTAAGTATATAAGCTTGCTTTTTTTTTGTACTTTGTCTCTAAATACACAACTGAATCCTTTCTCTGCTGCAGAATGCTGAATGCTGTACAGCAGGAACCCTTCCCTCCTGGCCACTGCCGGGATATTGCACTGATGCCCACCACAACGTTCAGATACATGTTTTCCCTTATTAGCTACTGTTTGGTGGGATGGTTCCTCACCACCCACTTTTTAAACTTGGCTCTCCAACTACTTCCATCCAGTGGCAGATGCTCTGGTTTCATCACTAATATGTCTGGGGTATTTCCATCTTTTCTGGCTCTTCTGGATGACTTTAGAAATAAATACTTGATGATCTTTTCCAAGAATTGCAACATTTCTGAACATTTATTCTGTCTAACACATCTAACATTTTCCTGAGGCATCCTTCTCAAAGTTTTTAACATCTGTCTATAATTTTGTTAGATTTCCAATTTTCACAACCATAAAGTAGAAGACAGCAATGAAAACTGAGCTGAAGATCCATTGTTTGACTTAAGCTTGCGTATTTTTGATAACCAGATCTTATTTAAGTTACTGAATACAGCTAATGCCTTGCCAAATTTTAATTTTGTATGGATATCCTCACTGGCTTCTACTGTTAGGTGTATGAATTGACTCCATTTATTTCTTTGTCTTGTCACACAATGCTCAGATTGGGAGTTACAGAGCTTCTCTGGATTTGTTTGTACAGAGTGATCATTAATCTTTCCATTCTTGAAGTGCTGATTAATCTTATGTTCTTTACTTCTTCCAGGCTGAGCCACTACTTGAAAGACTTCTGTCTCCAGCTAATGTATATCTTCAAGTACAGAGCTTGCTAAGTCTTGCAATGTCTGTAAGAAACTGTACCTTCATTTAACATAATTGTATGCATTGAACCATTTCTTCCAACCTGTATTTATTCTAACTGTGCATGATGCATCTTGATTTAGTATCTTGATAATAATAATAATTTACATTGCTATACCACAGCAAAAATGATCCAGAGGTGGAAAGTGCCAAATGTTTTCTTAACTGATGTTTACGGTAACTGGCTTTTAACACTGACCCTAAAAGATTCCTAGAAGGCAGTCTTAAAGGCTAACATTTCCCGTTCAACTAAAGAAAAAAGACAGAGAAGCTGATGTATGGCCTTGTGCTCATCTGTAGACTGCATATATTTCCACATATCTCACCTGTGAACGTGGAAAATCACTTACTCTTCTTTTATTTCAGTTCTCCCACTGTGGAATGGTAGAAACATAGCAGGTAGTGAGGCTAGTTTAACTTATGCTCACGGAGAACTCTGGTATTCTGAGACACAAAGCACTATGTCATTATAACTATGACTATCTTGGTAAGATTAACATTTCCATCACACTATCTTTTTTCAGGGTTGTTAGCTTATTCTGATCCTTTACTCCAGAGTGCAGAGTGCACTCTAGACTACATATTAGTTTAGTTCTTGATGTGTTTGCAGCCATTTTCCAAAGGTTGCCAGCTGCCCAGAAGCATGTTGCGATGGCCATTCACCCATTTGCTAGAACCATAACTGTCTTCATGGATGGTACTATCTTACCATTGAGCTGGTATTACACACTTTAACTGTCTGTAAGTCTTTGCATCTTAAGTGGTCCTGATAATAACCTCAAACATTTTTTCCTTTGCCTCTCCCGTTACTAGCAAAAGCCCATGCAACTTCAAAGCCATGTCTTGATCTCCCTGTTTGAATAGAACACTGTGTCCTACCTGAAGTCCTATGATCCCTTCTCACAGTAAGGACTAAAGACGGTAGGAATAATAGAATAAATAGTTAGATGTGAGCCGTTTGAAGATCTATTTTTGGTGCAATAAGGAAGCAGCTGAAATTGCTTTCATCAATAAGCTCTCTTAATTAGTTAAATTTTATAAATGGTGATATAAATAATAAAGAACTATTAAGTTACCAGATCTTGAAGGGTGAACATGTATTAACACTGTTTTTGTGTGTCTGTCCACAAGAGGTCTCTCACTTGCTGAAATCAAGACTAACTAGCAGATGCTATGAAAAACAGACTGAAAAAAAATCCCAAATAATTCAGTATAATTTTTCACAACTTTTGAAGATGTGAACAAAAATAAGAAATACGTTCAGCAGATCAAAGCAATGAAACTTTTGTTTTCACCTAATATACACAACTGAAGTATTCTTGACAAAATGGGGAGATAAGGTCATCTCTCAAGCTTTGGAAAAAGAAAGTACCTATGACAAATTTTGGGGAAAATATCCAAGCACCTTAAAGAAGGTCAAATTTCTAAAAGCTTCACTCCTGTTTGCAGGGCTCATGTGGTAGAAACTTTCGTAACACCGATTCCACATCTCCTGTATCAGAAACAAATCTTGAAATGGATTACTGTCTTTGGAGTAAGATTTTAAAGATTAATGATTAACTTTACATCATTTTTTTTCAAGGCAATAAAAGCTATGCTTCCAAAAAAACAGGAGTAGAAGTATGCCCATCAGTACCTATGCTTACTACCTCTAAGTGTAAAAGCTGAGGCAATTGTTTTCAAAATACGGTCTTTTTATCTCCTTTCCAATCACAAGTTTTGGATTCAAAAGAAAGATTAGCTGCCTCATTTGCTGCAAAGTGCTGTGATTAATCCTACTAATTGAATTACTAAATCACTCTTTCTGCTTCCTTGAAGGAGACAAAGAGAATCCAAAAGACTTCCCATGCTACCTAAACTAAACTAAACCAGACCAATTTAGGCAAAATAAGACTCAAGCCCACATGAGGTGGGCTTGGTGAGAATGTAAAGGTTTACCATAGCAGGCCACAACTGCCAGATAAATTTCAAAGTCATCAGTTTAAAAATATATTCAACAAAAGAAATGATAGATTGTTCACTGATATTAGATCATAAATCATCTATGTCCATCATGGATCGAAGAGATTATCTACAAAGATACTCCTACAGCTACCTGAGTACAGCTATTAAGCGTAGGATAGGGGGGGGAGGGGGGAAGTGTAGAATGTGGCTCACAAAGATTAAGTAACACTGACTATGTTTATACCAGTAAATTAAACAGGGACAGAACATGGGCTCAGGCATTGTCTCACAATTGTCTGTAATGTTTAACTATTAGCAAGCTCTAATGGCAACTAACATCCTTTCAGACAATGCTGAAGCATATTTTGGGGTTAGCACAGGCCAGCGAGTGTTCACAACAGCCCTCCTGCCCTGTGTTTTCCAGGGGTTACATGACATGAGCTGTGCTGAGCCATTTATTCTCAGAGCCAGAGATCAAGGCCCAGTCCATTTTGTTTTAATAATACAGCTGTCACCATGAAAACCTGCCATCTTTAAAGAAGTCTGGCCATTTTAAAAAACATCATTAACTCTTCTTCCTCACACTGACAAGCCCACATAGGGAAACATCAGTGAATTGATGGGAAAGTGGGCTTCCCTGTACAGTTGCATTCTGTTTTAGAGTTGTCCCATGGCATGTGTTTAAAATAGTACTGCTGTTATAAACCTGTCCCTGGTAGCAAGCACTCGAATCTGCAGAATACTCACCATCACAGTCCTTTTCCAGCTGTTCACAGCCCTTCAAAGTAGTGACAAAGAGGGCTAAATATTTTTTCATGCCACATTCAGATAAGGGTGGACAGGCTTCCTAATGCTAAAGGCTGCACAGAGGAATCTCCATGCCAGGAGCAGGGCACATCCTGAATATGGTCAACAGGTCCCCTCTGTGGGACATGCTCCACCATGGGACAAAATCACGCTGCACATGCAGACAAGTTTGTGCCAATCCAACAATGCCAGCCTCATCATCAAGTGTTACTTTACTTCACAGCCCTGGCATCAGCAGCATCCTATGCCGGGAACATGATGAAGCTGGCCATCTTCTATATAGTAGGGTTTTTTTTACTGAATGAACCAAATCATTCGGTATCTTTGAGCAGCAGAAAGAATTAAAATCACTCTCATCTGTTTTCATCACGATGGAAATTGATCCCTAACAGCACCAGAGCTGTTCATGGCCTTACTGGTGGAACTTTCTCCCAAACACACTCTGCAGAGTGGTATGAATATGCTCCCTCTCAAGAAAGGAGAGACAAAGACTGTAATAAAGGTGGAGGGCAGGGCAACAATTAACTAAAGTTGCCAATGATAGGCATTTTTATTTTAATATCAAATGTTATTATCACAAGCTTACAGATGTCTCCATTCAATTATAAATCAAAGCCGTGTTAACTAAGGACATCTACACAAACTGGAATTACAAGTACGCTGAGAGGATTAACTTCAGTCCTACCCCTTTGGACCACCAATACTGAAAACCACCAAGTTTGACCTTAGGCCATGAAGCTCTAATAAAAGCTGAAGTCTGAAAAGAGACTCAGTTTCTCACCCATCCCTTCCTACAATGTTGATGTCTTCTCTTCTGGCAAAAGTAGTTTCCTAGCCAATTACCCATTGACTTTTTGCTCTTTTGCATTCAACACTCTGCTAAAATGTAACGAGACAGTCTGTGTTACTCAACAAGGAACTGTTTCTCTCAAAGAGGCACAAAGTGGACTAGCTTAATGGAAACATGAGGTGTAGGTGGGAAATAACTGTTTATGTGCCTCAAACTGAGTATGGTGACCTTCAGGGTCAACTCTTAATACCAATCTAGACAGTCAATACCATTTCTTAAAGATCAAAAGGAGTAGCTCTAATGCCTCACCTTGAAGTATTTAGCTTCACATGTGGCATTTTCACTGATATGTGAGTCACACTCCTCACGCACGTTGGCAAATTCAATCCCATCTGAACAGTATTCCTTCTCCAACTGGCTGTAGCAGCACTGTACTTGAGTCATTCTGACAAAAGAATGGAAGCAATGGGAGAGAATGTCATATATACATAAAGAACATATAATGCAAGTTCTGACAGCACTTGTGCTAGTTACAAAGTAAAAAATATTCTCTAGGAACAGGCAGAATGTCTAGATGATATGTTTAACACAGTTAAGATCATATGTTTAATACAGTTTAACTGCCTGTCTACCTTGCAGTCTGTCCTAAAGAGTTTTTTAAGCATTTGCCACAGGGCTCAAGGTCTCCAGGATGTTGCCCATTTTGTGACAGCTGGTGGCTGAACAGAGGATGGCAAGAACCAAATCGATGCTCTGACTGATGGAAGGGAGAAGTCAGGCCCTGGACATCATGACAGTCTGTAATCCTATGGCCAGTCCACCCAGGCACCTCCCACCCCTAGCTCAAACAAACAAGTATGGCATGTTGAAGGAAGCTCATTGTGTTGCTCTGTGAGACAACTGGAGATATGGGGAGAAGATACCAAGGAAAGTCATAGAATCATGGAATGGTCTGGATTGGAAGGGACCTTAAAGATCATCTCGTTCCAACGCCCCTGCCATGGGCAGGGACACCTTCCGCTAGACCAGGTTGCTCAAAGTCCCATCCAACCTGGCCTTGAACGCTCCCAGGAATGGGACAGCCGCAGCTTCTCTGGGCAGCCTGTGCCAGTGTCTCACCGCCCTCAGAGTGAAGTTGTTCTTCCTTCTATGTAATCTGAATCTACCCACTTTCAGTTTAAAGCTGTTACCCCTTGCCCTATCACTGCATGCCCTCGTAAAAAGTCCCTCTCCAGCTTTCTTGTAGGCCCCCTTTAGGTACTGAAAGGCTGCTATAAGGTCTACCCACAGCCTTCTCTTCTCCAGGCTGAACAGCCCCAACTCTCTCAGCCTGTCTTCATTGAAGGGTTGCTCCAGCCCCCTGATCATCTTCATGCCGCTCCAACAGGTCCAACATCCTTCTTGTGTTGGGGGCCCCAGAGTTGAACACAGCACTGCAGGTGGGGTCTCACAAGAGTGGAGTAGAGAGGCAGAATCACCTTCCTGGACCTGCTGGTCACACTTCTTTTGATGCAGCCCAGGCTGCCCAGATCGGTTTTCTGGGCTGCAAGCGCACATTGCTGGGTGATGTTGAGCTTCTCATCCACCAACATGCCCAAGTCCTTCTCCTCAGGGCTGCTCTCAACCCATTTATAGTGAGAGACGGAGTGCATTGCAAGCAAGAGGTGAAGAAAGACAAGGGACAGAAGAAGAGTATTACAGGGCAGGAAAATGTGAAGAGGAGGCAAGGATTTAAAACTACAGGAAACTCATCTTCGCTACTTCCACTACTCATAAAATCATTCTATTTTATCTCAGTTTCAGTGAATATATTGAAAACTCCTTCCCGTGGAAAGTAATCTGCATGAGGAGTCTTTAAACTACGCCACTCCTGTTGCTACAGCCACTTGCATGCAAGGCCCATTCAAGGAGATACCGCCCCTCCATTCTGTCTTTATGTGCAACTCTTGTCTTGTTGGGTAGCACTGTAGGTAGAGCTTGCAGTTTAAAGCTCTTCCACCAATACCTCCAGTAACAGACACTGGCAAATACAGAAAAAGAAGAGTAACAAATCAGATTACACATACAAGGATATAAACATATCCATGTGTTTTGTGATAACCCAGTTTCACTAAGAATAATGTTACTGGGTTGCTAGGGGAAAAAGAAACTAGCCCAAAGGCAATCCAAGCTGATAAATTCTATATATAGTGCAACAGGGGCACTTAAAAGGTATGCCCTGATACGTTATGGCTCTATAAGAAATGCACAGAAAACCCCTATAAATGCACTTTTATACCCATCAGCATGGGAAATCTTACACATCTCACAGACAAACAGCATTGAACGCATTCTCTTTGCTGTTGAGAGTATTCACCTTTTTCCCCCCCTCAACTCTAGTAATTTTAAATGATGAGCAAAATCTTTTCAAGGGTTGCTAGAAAGACAAAAAACTATATATTCAGCAAACCAATACCCCTTACTCTTAAAAATCCTTTGTTTACACTGTTGGAAATTTTGGAAGCATAAGGAAGAGGGGTGAGTTAGTTCCATCACTGAACTACAGGCTTTTCCTACTGTCATCTGAGGTAAGTGGATTTCCATGCATCACCTCTGGAGGAGCTTCCCTGCTCTCCATGACCATAGGATGAGCTTTCAGCTCCCAGGCGGCCTGAGGGACTCCCTCAGCTCTAAGGCCCAGCCATCCAGTCCAGCCCACTAAAAGCAGGGAACACGTGGGTACTGAGTTCAGATTCTGCATCTCTGTGCATATTGGTGAAATGAGGTTGTCAAGCTGCATTCTTGAAGATTCCCAATGCTTATTTATTGGATTTTGTAAAGATCTGACTGTGCAGTTCTCACTTGGACAAAAACAGCTATGAGATTTCAATGCATAGGAACAAAACCCAGGATAAGTTCATGAACAAATTATTCAAAAATCCAAAGTCATAGCAAGAAGTTAAGCCCAGGACAATAATTTTATTTGGTGGAATATTTGAAGTTTTTGATATCTGATTTAGTTCCAGTTTGGAAGAATATGTAGCTTTTTTGTTGCTGAAATTCCCTCTGAAGAAGAATTTCCATTCCCTGCTCAGCTCTGGGTGGTCTGACTGTCAGGACTTTGGAAGCCTGTTCAAGCCCAAGAGTGTGGGAGCTGAGACTTTCCAGTTCCTTTAGCCCTCCAAGTCCTGTCGAGGAGCTAGATATGTCAGCCACAGACAAACAAACAAACAACAACGGTCTTTCAGTAGATCTGTTTGATTTCCAGTGTGGCTTTTTTCAGATACAAGTCATCTCTTTGAAAACCCCGACAAATCAGCAATTTCAACCAAAACAAAAAAGTTTCCTAAAATGTTTCCCACAGCTGTACTCATAAGTCATGTGGCCCACCCCAACTGTAATAAGGAATTAAACATCAATTAAACATCAATTGAATACTAGCTTGAAATACCATTTGTTCATTCTCAGAAAAACAACAATAAAATCACACTTCATTGCCCAAATCCTACAGTGAACTGGTAACAAATGTTGTTTGAGACCGTAAAAACTTGTGTGGCTGTAACAGAGGTGGAAATCCTTGAAAGATGACAGAGAAAAATGCTAGAAAAATTTGCACAGTACTGGTCATCTGGCTGCAACTTAGCCTGCCCAGCTGTCCATCCTTTTCCCTTTGCACATGAGTCCACGTGATGGTGGTCGCTAGAGCATACCACCACAAGCTCTTCCCACTCCAAGACTTTTGAGAGTAAGAGTGTCTCTCCCTGTCTTTACTAAGTGGTGTGTCTCTCTCTGGCTTAGACCCTAATATCATACATACCCCCTTTCCACCTCACAGCAGAGCAAAGGAGCCATCTCTAAAAGCTAATAGGACATCTAGATTTATATCTCTTTGCATAAAACCTTTCAATTCTTCCTGTGCTTCCTGTGTAGCATATTGGTCTCTCAAAAAAGATAAAGTAGAGGAGTACTTTTCTGTGGGTTTTCTGTTTGTTTGTTTTTTAATTACTCCGAAAAAAGCCTATGGATACTTCTTCCTTATCTGCTATATTCTTATTTTTAGTTAAAACTGTGCAACAGAACTTACTGAAATAAATAGGTATTTACAATATGGCTGAAATCTTAAAACACTAAATACAGAATCTCTAGGAGCACGAGGCCTCATAACTGACATTCACTCAGAATATTTCCGGTAAAATCATGAATTTTCTGGTTTCACATTTCCTTTCACATTTATTATTCTCCTTTCCAGAGGACGTATTCCCAAACCAGCAGAGATTTCATAACCATCTATTTTTCCTTTCATTTCTTTCCATAAAAGCATTAAAATTTAACTTTGCTCTGGAAACAATGTCTTTGTTGTCAGCCTAATTTCATTACCCTCTGACTCTCTCCTTCTACTTATTAGCCTGCCTTCAAACTATGTCAGTATTATTCATGTGCACAGTGGAAGGCCTTGACAAAAAATATTTAAAATTAAAAAGGGAATGATTCCACTCCAGAATTATTTTGCAAAAAGAAGCTGGGTCTTCCACCCTCAGTCCTTTCAGTTTGCAGTTTAACATGTAATAGAAATGAACTTAGGAAAACTAAGAGCAAGAGCAAGATCTGGTATCACAAGTGACACAATATCACAAATGAAAATAATAAAGAGTACCTTAACAATGAAAATACACATATTTGAACATGTGTTATAAATTAGCAAGGGATTTATGCAATCCATAAACAACTTTGTAGTTTACTTAATAATAGTTTTCTTGAAGGTAAAATGATATTGATATCAGATATTATGTAGACAAACAATATTGATAACATTGTGGCAGAGAAAAGACTGCGTTTGACATTTTTCACAAAGAAAAGTAAGCAAGTTATCCTAAATGAGCGGCAACAAAACCCTGACAACATAGCAGACTGCTCTTCTATCCCTCTGACTGTGAAGCCAAAAATCTTAGTGACTCTGAGGCACACTTAGCAGGCTACAGAGAAGAGACAATAATTAATAAAGACAATTTCTCCAAAACTAACTTTAAACAGCTTTTTCGGACATAAAGCTGTCACAACTTTGATATCCAAGATCTCAGGCTCTTCCAGGCTTGCCATGACATAAATCAATAAACAGCTATCAGCAGTTAAGCATCTGGTGCCTATCACTCCAAACACTCTTGTCTTATTACTTCCTTGTGTTCCCATCTGAGTCTGTATCCAAGTGCTGCCACTCGCCTCTGCCTGGGAACACAGATCATCTTTCTGTTCTGTTTTTGCACAGTATCTAGCAGAGTGTTCTGTAGCTTCTTTTATGCGTTTTTGCAACACTGGTAATAAATAATGTTATTCCCAATGTAACTCCAAAAGGACTCTACACAGTGCTAAAGGCATGCAATTCTCATATGGAGATACGTTGTTTCTAGCCCAGGAATTAAGTTCACTTGCTAAAAGCTCTGCCAGGGGAAACTCTTCATTTTGAAATGAAAAAGATTTATTGGGCAGGTTGAGTTCCAAAAATAAATGGCAGCTGTTTCCAGCTGCTGTGAGTTTAACCACATCACAAGAAAAATGGATGAATGGGCAAAATGCTGCTGTTATGACAGCCAAAGATATTATTCATTAAAACTCTACACTCATATTTACTGAGTCATGAAGACACAGAGAAAAATACTGTCATTTTCCAGAGTGATAATACAATGAGGTATAATTGCAGCCACAGTAAGAGACTGCAGACGTGACTGGACACTGAGCCAGGGGCCTTGTTTCATCTTAAATGCAACTGAGTAACAGTAGCCAGAGAGATCTTAGGAATTCCTGTGAACTTCAGACCGAGGGCTGGCTCACCTGGGGGGTTGGACAAGAAAGTGAGCACATCTGCAGTGTGAACTACACCATCTTCAGTACACGTCAGCTCACACAGATGGCAAGTCCCTCAAGAACTACAAGAGATTTTGGGGGAAGGGTCCTAAAAAGATGTCGAAACCCAGAACTGTCAGCTTGTTTCTAGGATGCACGGTGGATATGAGAACATCAGGGCTTGTGTGGAAACCCTTCTTGATTACTATGAACGTGCTTTAAATGGCTAGGAAAAGGTCAAGGGGCTGCAATTCTAATTCAATAAGGCAGCTTGTTCCTCACATGAACAAAAGAAAAGCAAAAGAAACTCTAGCAGTGGGCTTGCTTTGAGGGAACGACTGAATCTGAGATGGCGTTATGTTATTACTATTCTAAGCAGAGGATTCAAAACCAGCATGTAAATTCTTGAAAAGCATGTTGGGGAAAGTACTCGCATCCGATCTGTTCTGTGTTGCATGGTCTCTGCAAAGTAACTGCACAAAATAATTTTTACTTCAGTAACTTCATCAAATCTGCTTGCTGCACAATGTATTTTTCCCTTGCATTCAACCGCTAACTTTGCAAACCCAAGCTGAAATATGCAGGGCAAACAGCTCCATCTGGCATGAAGTAATAAGGGCTTGTACACCCAAGAGGCCATGGGTTTTTTGAGCACTCAGAGGCAGATGATCTACACTGCCCAACACTTTGCTGCACTAGAGAGTCAGAAGATCCCAGCTGAGGTTTAAACAACCACATAAATGATAGATAGCTGTCCCACAGCATCTCCTACTGCATGTAGGTGTCTAAATAGGAAGCAATTTATTTTTACAATCTGTAACCAACACGGCATCCTGCGTCATATTCTCACCTGTCCAGACCTCAGCACGTGCAAGCAGCCTTGTTTTGCTCAGTGCAGTAGCACTAAATGCACAAAATCAGTGTCATTACCCTCACGTGCTGGCGCAGGGAATCGTGCTCCCTCACTGTTGATTCTGGCTCCAGATACACCAGCAATTAGGAGTAGAATTTGGCCCTTACATTTGTGTCTGAAATGGCATCATAAAGTAATTTTTCTGTACCTCTCACACATATGCCAGTTTGCAATCATAACTGGAGTAAAATAATATTGCCATTAAAGAAAGTAGTCAAAGGTGCCAATTCTACTTAGTCATTTTTAGAGTGAAGCCAAGCTTCTGGGGGAGCTATGTTTATTTATCATACAGTCATGAATAAGTGCAACTGAACTGCATTTATCCACTTCTTTTTTTTTGTCAATAAGCGCTCACACCTCTCACAGAATATGTGCCTTTACCTTACTATCACTATCATTTTCTTAATTACATATCAGTTATGCACAACAACTAGATGAAGTATTATTAAGCTTTTTTCAGTTCTAATAAAGTTGTAAAGACTCTCTAAAATGGCAACCTTTAAAAGAATAAATTATATTTACAGCAGAATCGCAACGTACATTAATCAAATGATCATTAAATCATCAGGATTCTTGCTTCCAGATTGTTCAATAAACTTGGTTTCCTGGTTTTCCTGCCTCTGTTTTGTCTGTAACTCTTCTGACTCTTCAAGTATTTCCTAAATTGGGATTTAAGTCCTATCTGTCAATTCTTCTTCATAAGAGACTGCTTTCAATGCCAATATAAATGCAAAAGTCAGAAAACATTGACAGACTTGCCTGCAAGACACATTCTTTCCATAATAAAGATCAATCCAACACTTCTCCAATTACCAAGTTTAAATCACACTGCAATCCATTTGAAAAGATAGAGAGAAGCAATGTAATATGTTTTAAATAAAGTCCTCTGTGAAACTGCCCCTCAAACTGCCAATTACAAATTGTTAGCTCCACAAATTAAAGGTAACAAGTGCATTTAACAGCAAAACCAGCACAAACTATTATTGACATAAAAAATATGAATGTCCCAGCCATACCAGAGATTCAGTATAACCAAAATATTACTGTGCAATTCATTTTAACATTTAACTTCATTATTTCATTTGCTAGATTAATAGAAATCAATATCCTATTAAATGTCAGTAGAATTAAGAAATCTATTTATTCATTAAAGGTTACTATTTTCTACAGTCAAATACATTCAACAGAAGTTGAACACTCCATAGAGTGTTAGATAACTAGGAACCTCCATGACTTAAGCTTTAAGTTCCTCCCCCCACAACAACTCAACTGAGAACTGCAGGACAAATATCTCTGTGGCAACAGAAAGGAAAAACAGCTTTAGAAGACTGTCTTACATACATACATACGTATGTATGTATTCGATCCATAGATTATACAGGTACAGGTTCTGTTTCGTGATAAACTTTTGCCCAGGAATTTGGAGCCACACTGAGATGTATTGACTGCAGGCAAGAGTCCAAGCCCCATGAGTAAAGTACAGTGGAAAAACTTAAAGACAATACATGTCAAACAGATTAGAGCTGGGTGACTCTACACTAGATCCAACAGCAAAAATTTAAAGGACTTAATGGAAGTAGGTACTCCCCAAGGCTAGATGTGGATTTGAAAAACCTGGATTTAAGAGCTGGGTGCTTCATCTTCTAAATCAGCTTTCAGAACTGCCATTCCCCTGATTTTACATGAAAATATAAACTATAGTTTAACATATTTTATATATATATATGTATACCTGCATTCTCTGGACTCGGATATTAACGGTAGAGAAGTGCACATTCTGTTTTTATTTGCCCATTCAATACCCTTGTCACAGCATTCTTCCATTGAAAGATCTGTGGAAATGAGGGGAAAAGGAAAAACAAAATATATTTAATACAACCTTAGTAAATGGTATTTCATCTGCCAGTTAAAAACCAAAACAAACCAAAACAGAACAAAAGAGAGTCAGCTTGTTTTCCCCTCCCTAATCTACACACAGAACAGTGTGTCCATCCAAAAGGCAGCCATGGCCGAATGAAGCATCCGTTAGCACCTTGCAATCAGCCCGAGTGCTGGAGGTATTCCGTCCTTCATGAAGCAAACTGCAGTTTTCCTTAACCTTCCACGTAAAGACACAGCCTAGGGACTGATACTCCAGCAGGAAACAGTTCAAATAGGGCCCTGCACAATAAAAGGATCTACTGGATTGCCCTCCTTTATTATCAAAAGCGGCAGTAGCAATAAGCAGCCTTTTAAAATCCTGAAGCATACAGGATAAATCAATTAACTGTCTGATATGAAAGACAGATGAATATTATTACAAGTTAAGTTGCAGAACTATTTTTTCCTGAGATTATTATCCAAGTAAACGGTTTTGCTCAAAAGCATGTCTGTAAATGCAAAAGTATTGCAGAGCGAGACAGAAAGGTACATGGTATTTTTGATCACTTTACATACCAAAGAAAAAATCATAGAGCTGCCAACTGATACCAATCCTGAAACTAAAGGGAAAAACATACTGACGATAATTATTTGTGGAGAGTATGATTTTTTGCAACAGTCTCTAATAAAACTAAATACTGTTAATGAACTGACAAGCACTACAGGTTTGCTTCGTATTCCAAGTGCAAAAGTTCACTGCACAGCAGGTGTATCAGAACTTGGAATAAACATGAGTCATATTTTCCTATTAATTATCTTGTAGTCTGGACACCGAACAGCTCCTTGTATAACAAACACGCAATCTGGGTAAAAAAAAAAAATATCCGATTATCAAGAGGGACAGCTTTCTAATGTTTTTAATGATGGCCCTGACAGGCTGCACCCACGAGTGCTGAGGGAGCTGGCTGATGTCATTTCCAGGCTACTCACAATTATCTGTGAGAGGTCATGGCGAATGAGAGAAGTTCCTGGAGAATGGAAGAGAACACACGCTCCCCCTGTCTTCAAGAAGGACAGGGAAGAAGATCTGGGAAACTACAGGCTGGTCAACCTCTTCTCACTTTCTGGGAAGGTGATGGCAAAAATCCTTCTGGAAACAATGTCCAAACACATGAAGGACAAGAAGGTGACCAGGAGAAGTGAGATTGGACTTATGAAGTGGATATCATGCTTAACCAACTTCATAGCCTTCTACAATGAGGCTAGAGCGGAGTGCAGCGGATGTCGTGTACCTTGACATCACTAACACTTTTGGCACCGTCTTCCATAATAACTTCATAGACAAGCTGGAAGTGTACAGGTTAGGTAAGTGGACAGTGAGGGGGAGCAAAAACTGGCAGAATGGCCAGGCCCAGAGGGCTGTGATCAGCGGCACAAAGCCCAGTTGGAGGCAAGTCAGTAGTAGTGTACCTCAGGGGTCAAGACTGGCTCCAACACTGTTCATCTTCATTAACAACCCAGACACTGGGAAAGAGAGCATCCTCAACAAGTTCACAGATGATACAAAACTGGGAAGCGTGGCTGATGCACCAGAAGGTTGTGCTGCCACCCAGAGGGATCTCAACAGGCCAGAAAAATGGGCAGTGATGAACCTTAAGTACAGCAAAGGGAAATGCAAAGTCCTACATCTGGGAGGAATAAGCCCTACGCACCAGTACACACTGGGGGCTTACCAGCTGGAAAAGAGCTCAGCAGAGAAGGACCTGAGTGTCCTTGCAAACACCAAGCTGATCATGAGACGCAGCAAAGGCGGCCAACACCATCCTGGACTGCATTAGACAGAGCACTGGCAGTAAGTTGAGGGAGATGATCCTTTCTCTCTGCTCCTGACTGGTGAAGCCGCATCTGGGAGTGCTGAGATCCCCAGTTCAAGAAAGATACGGACTTACTGGAGTGAGTCCAGTGCAGGGCCAACAAGATGCTTTATGTACTGGAGTATGTGTCATACGAGGAGAGACTGAGAGAGCTTGGACTGTTTAGTCTGGAGAAAAGGTGGCTCAGGGGATACAACTGATGAAGAAGAGGGAGCCAGACTCTTCTCAATAGTGTCCACTGATAGGAAAAGAGGCAATTGGCACAAATTATACCACATGAAGTTCCATCTGAACAGAAGAAAACACTTTTCTATGAGAGTGTTCAAACACTTGATGATCTCATGAGGCCCCTTCCAACCTAAGAGATTCTGTGACTGATTACTTAATGAAAAATAAAGAAGACCCTTCCATCTGAAGGTTTTTAAGCTGAAACAGGGTAAGTTTAGATTAGATGTAAGGAGAAAATTCTTTACAATGAGGGTGGTGAAGCACTGGAAGGGGTTGCCCAGAGAGGTGGTGGAGGCCCCATCCCTGGAAACATTCAAGCCCAGGTTGGACGGGGCTCTGAGCAACCTGATCTGGGTAATGGTGTCCCTGCTCACTGCAGGGGGGTTGGACTAGATGACCGATAGTGGTCCCTTCCAACCCAAAACATTCTATGGTTCTATTCTATGATTCTGTGATCTGTAGGTTGCTGTGCTGCACAGAAGGTGGAAAATCTCATTGACTTCTTTTTGATGGAGAAGCTGAAGTACAGAAGGATGAAATGACATGCCCCAATTGCACAGCAAGCTGGTGGCAGAACAGAGAGCGCACACCAGGTCATTCCCAGACCATTTCTCCCCACTGGATCATCTAGTAAGGGCAAGCATCTGTTTCCTCTGGCTCTCTCTATACCAGTTGCAAAGCCGTCATTCCCCAGGTGCTCCTTGTGTATGGGAGTTACAGCCTCCTTCCACCTGTCCAGGTATCCACCTCCTAACCTGTTGCAGTTATCACAATAAACGGAAATATTATTTAACCTGTTCATGATCACACTTACTTTGACACACATCAGACAGAGTTTACATGAGCACGTCAGCTGGCAGATCTGATGCGAGAAAGCAAAAAGCAGCTGAACACACGTAGAGAAGGTAACCCCGCATAGTAACTCAGTTCTTTGCAGAGAACAACCTTTATTCCTGAACAGTGATTATAATCCAACAATTCAAAGTAAAAAGGAAGGAGTTAGATGAGATTTCAGGATGCATCAGTCATCTTAAGGTAGGTAAGGTAGTTATCAATTCTACTGTGCGAAACTCTAGAATACTGAGCATAATTCTGGCTATTCCTCTTTAGGAAAGATTACAGCAAAATGGAAAATGTGTGAAGAAAGGCTAGGAGGATGGTCAGGGGAATCAAAGCCCTATTATATGAGGAGAAACTGGAAGAAATAGACCATTTTAAGCCTAGATAAATAAAGCTTGTGAAAGGATGTGGTTTCTGTCTACAACTATTACAGCAGTAAACAATAATCAGAATTATGGGATCAAGTAAACCAAACATTTTTTAATAAGAAAATCATTATACTTATAAATGGAATTACATTAAATGTTAGTTTATAACCAAGCTCTGTACTTTATGACCCAGGTCACCCTTCTAGTCTTACTTACATACTCAAAATAATGGTCAAAATTCTGTCATTATGAAGTCAAGGCAGTATTTCTCTTGAATTCCTCAGTGTGTCCAGAATTCAGGCCAGTGTCTGAAAGCTAACTGTAGTCTACAATGCTACAGAGAAAGTCAGTCTTGTAAATAAATATCTGTCTGTGGTGAAAGACATGAATTTGTGTCTGAACTCTTCTTTGGGAATAGGGACCCGGTCTGATCCTCTCTGACTGCCAGTGTACTGCTCACAAACATTACATGCATCAAATTTCATATAATGTATTTCAAATAACCATATTTTTAGTGCTGTTGTCTGCAATTAATCTTAACTGTGTTGAAAAATGATACACATTTAACTGAAGTGCAGAGCTGGCTGCAGGTTTTTGCAGGGCTTTGTACAAATGGGTCTGTAGCCAAGTTCCTCCCCAGAAGGACAATCCTTGGCTCTGGACACCAGTTCTTCCCTCCCAGTTCTGGCAACACACCTCTACTCCAACCAAATAACTCAAGAATTCAAAGCAGGCCAAGCTAAGCAAGCTCGTCTGTAGGAGTGCATCCAGACAAAGAAGGATTTCGGATAGTTTGTTGAGGGAGAACTGTGGTCCAGGCTCATTTTTCTGGTGACATCACAATTCATATCCTCCAAAGATCCTGCCAAAAATCTCCTGAGAATAGAGGGAAGTGAAAAACAAGCAGTGAAAAAAAAGGACTCCACCCTCAAGGCCATTCTTCTAAAATACAACAATAAACCAGTGAAAAAAAATTTTTTTCTAGCTTGGCTTTGCAGTTTGCTTTTAAAAATGGTCATTTGTGGACAAATCTTTCAAAATCTCAGAAAGTACGTGTCTCACACTTTGGGTGTCAACTCCTGCTTGCACGGGAATAGATTCTGACTATTTTGGCACCAGAAGTTGTTAGTGAGTATTTAGAAGCAGGACAGACTTATTGTCTCATAACCGTCTTTTTCCAGTGTTGTGGATTCAACTGTAACATGTGCATTTTCATGCGGCTCCCAGTTGGAAATCTTTGGGCAAGCTGTTCAAACTGAGGCCATTTATGCCTCCTTACACCCTTTTCTGGGGACCTCCTCAGTTTCTCATAACGAGAAGTTTGTAACGCAGGGCATCTGAAAGGAAAGGGTAGTGGAAAGCAGATGGTAGAAACTGCTCTGATTACAACATCTCGAAGAATCTCACTTACTGTGCAGAAAGTGATGGGGGTTCTTTCTATGAATCTGACCATGTGTCTTTTACTGCAGTTGATGGGCTGGTGGCACCCTTCAGAGCAGAGTGCAAAAGATGATGAAATAGGAATTACAGTACTGCTCTTCTGATCCTGGTGCCCATTCAACTGTTTTGCCAAGTGCATAAAGTTTTACGCAAATCAGCCAGAGAAATCACAGGCATCTGAGACACAAAACACTTCTGGGAAAGGCTGATGATATTGTCTCTGTTCAGCTGAAATGTGGCCTTTTATTTGGAGGGAGAAACCCTACAGGAAAGTTGTAACATGCAAGAATATGTCTGGTCCATTTTGTAAGTTTGTGAAGCAATTGTTCAGCTTTTTGGTATCACGAGACAGAAAAATAAGAAAATAAACCCGAGATCTGTTAAGATGGTGGCATGTTCACTTCACTTTCACTCAGATATAGTAAATTTGCATGCTAATTGACTAATTGAGAAAATCCAAGTCTATTTTGGATAAAAAAATGCCACTTCATCACTACTTCATCCCTGTAAAAAGGTATGTGCAGCAGGGCATCCAAAAGAACTTGAGTCGTGTTAGTATGATAACAGCAAGGATGTCTGCCCCGATGTTAAGGTGCTATATGTAGTATTCTGAGAGAGATTTCAGGAGTCTCAGGAAGAGGACAGCAGAAAGACAGCTGGAACTCAGATGTCTAACTTGACAAAAGCTGTCATAAAGAAGATCTGTCAGATAAGTGATTAAAGGTCACATAAATTAAAACATTTTGTGTATGTGATGCATTCATGTGCTAGCTACAAACAGACAAAATGTGTATGAGCATATGGTTCTTTTTAAAAAAAGGTAGTTTGCTAATCTTAACAGGATTATCATACCGTGTGGAAGCTCAAAGCAAGAAATGTGGTCAAAATCTGTATAACCTTAGACTTCTATGATGTAATAATTGCTTATTCAGCTGCTACAGTGAGTATTTTCGGCAAAAGAAAGATACGCTTAGGAACGTTACCCGAAAGCATGATTCCTGCAATGGGAAACCCTGAATTGTTTCTGGGAATTGTGCAAACAATAAGCAGAAATAAAAAGGACTGGATAATTTTCATGGCAGTATCATTCCAGCTAGATCAAAAAGGGATAGATTTTTTAAGTAACAACCTACAATAGCGGCTACTCTGTACAGCTGCTGCTGACGGAAAAGCCTATGTACAATCCCGGATTAGATAGCTGTTCATTACTCAGTGCTGATCTATGCAACAGTTACAAAGCTGATGATAATATCAAACCAAAGCTACATCTGAGCCCAGGTGGGCTTATTAAGCTAGTCCTAGCAAAGCTTCCCAGTTCTTCAGGGCACTTAAGTGATGTGACCATCAAATTCATTGACTCCCCGGCCCACGTAACCAGCTATAGCTGGGTATGGATTTGGAAGTGAGTCCAGGTCAAGGGGTGAAAGTTTCACCTCCTTATTAAGACATTTTCAATCTGTTAATCACAGTAATTTATTAAATTTGTAAAATGTGGTGCAGGTCTTGCCCTTCACTCATTTTACTCTGTAAAAGACTCAGCACTATGGAATGTGAGAAAACAGAACATGATTATCACTTCTCAGAATATGCAGATACAGGCAGCAGATGGACTCTGTGAAAGCTCAGCACTAGTCCAACACATTTCAGTAACAGTATGTCATCCAGAATTTTTGGAACTCATGCTTACAATAGACGTTCATTGGTTTAAGTTTCCAGTACGAAAAATACTTTCAACTTTCACCGTGTACCTTTCTGTTGAAACCTTTCTTGTCCTGTCAAGAAAACTGTCTTACTAGCGATGCTCATCCATCTAACTGTCAGCTGAAAAAAACCCCCAAGTCTACATACAGAATTCGATCCTCAAAATGACAGACTGGCCATCTGTATTATTCAGAGTCACGTTCTTCGTCTTCCAACCTCCCTTTCCATCTGCACTCTCCTGACACAAAACCCAGAGCAACTGCCTATTGTTTTGGCCAAGGCTCCACCGTGCTATAGGTTCAGGGCAGACAAAGCGTGCTTGGCCTGATCTGCTATGCCAAACCAACTGTTCTTCAAACAAAGACACCTGACTAATACTAGGTGGACAAGTCAGCTGCCTTTGTAGCAGGGACTGCACTCAAGTCCTGGCAGCTGGAATTTGTAGTCTTGATTTTTTGGCTGTCCTTACAACAAACTGTGGAAACGCTGTTTCTGGCAACGCAAATACACTCTGGCTGGCCACTTAAGGCATCAAATAGGCCCAGAGACGTGTTTAGACAAGAGGGAAGCCAGCTGACTTCACAGGTCCAACTGGTAATAGATTAACATGGTAAGTACAGCTTTGTCGCATCTTGATCTTGTGTGTAAGCCTAGGGATTAGGCACATAGAGAAGAGGAAAGGGTGAAGGAGACCTGAAACTATGAAAAAGGAAGACATACAACAGAAAATCTGGCCTCATGATTCCCTGAAACGAATGCTTTGAATTGGGACTAATAGAGCAACACAGGAAAGCATTACCATTCTCCGCCTGAGATGATGTATTTGCTGGATTTTTTCAGACTGGAGTTGGAATGAAGATGCCCCTCCTCCATTTTATATGCAGGGAAAGAAGTAGGCTGAATAGGAGCTTTTCTTTTTCCATAGAGACGTTCTTGTGTACCTCAAGACTGTACATCAAATATGCCTATATACTGATGGGTAAGATGAATAGACACAGCTGAGCCAAGGCATTACTCGCCTTTGGACAGTAAGCTATTCTTAGTCCTTTCACTAGGTTTTTCTTACAGGTTCCCTTAAAGAATATACCAGCTTGAAGTTCGCAACAAATGCAGGACACTTGGAGCCAGGATGCCCTCTCTTGTAATGCCCACAACAGCACAAGCCAGGACACAGTCTCCAATGCATCTGTTGCAGCCTGCAAGGCTGCGTTCATCACAGCTGTCCCTCTCCAGCACTGCTCTGGACTACTCTTTGCCCTCAGAGAGGGCCTGTGACAATGGTGCTTTTCTCTCCCAAGTGCGGAGGTCATGCTGGATCTCTATGGACTGACTGACAATCACTCACAGTTCATGTGCTGCTAAGAAATACAGTATTCTCCCTGCACAGGCTTAAAGTGTTCAAACCTTTGCCTTCAGATGAATTCTCAGCTGAGTGTGATTATTTCAGGACAGCTGAAATCACTGAAGAAACAGTTAGCACACTCACTAAAGCAGCAGCACCCTAAAGGAAATGCCTGGTATGTTAGTGTGTTTTGTGGTTGGTTTTAAAACAGCCAATGTTTTACTGGAAGTTTTCTTAGGTCTGGAGAACACTCATTTATGGGGAATGTGGCTCTGGTAGCACCAGCAGTGGCCATCACACAATTAGGGGGATTTATATGGCCAAACCTGATTTTATGAGGTATCTGTTTGCAGTTAATAAAAGCTCTTAAAATCGTTCATGGCAATAGCTAGTGACAAGGTAGCTGCTGTGTTTGGTGATAAGGACAGGCCTCAGGGAGGCAATGGTTTGTTGTGACATGCCTTATTTTCTCCGGTGGGGAAAGTAAGTCCTTTACTGTGTTTTTTTATTATTTTGTCTAAGTTCTGCTAAAAATAAAAAATCTTTCAAAAAAGGCAACTGGCTACTAAAAATTAGAAAAGACAACTCTGCCTATTGCAGGAAGACTATAAGGCATCCTATATACATTTCAAAAGACCACAGAAGAGAAAGATGCAGGAGCCCTCAAGAGGTTATCTTGTCCTACCCACTACTCTCAGGCAGAACTGATAAAATTTGGTCAGTTGTAGGCAGATTTCTATCAGTTGTTCATAATGATATCAAGCGAGGCTGAGTCTACAACCTCTCTAGGCAATGTGCTCTTGTGCTTCAATGTCCCTAATAACACAGAATTTTTATAATACATGACCTAACTGTCTGCTCCAAAAGCCCATTTTAACCCATTCCTTTGTTGCTACCTCTCAAACACAAGCTCTTAGACGCTTCAGCAATCCGTATCTGAAGACTGCTACTTGTGGATGTCTTTTCTGTCTTTTCAAATTAACTTGGGGTTTTTTTTGTTTGTTTGGTTTTTTTCATCTTTTTGGATAGGTTATTTTTTGGACTTCTGTGAGGAGGCTGGAGTTTGAAAGATACTAAGACTAGAAGACCGAAGGCTGTTCTGATGATTTCTAGAAGACATGAAGAAACTGAGAGAGATTTAATACTGGAGTCCACTGAGTCAGCACCATATAAACAGCTTAGTATAAGTAATGGCTGTCCTAGACTTTATATACTCACAAGAACATGAAAAAAAGAGGGCACATTCACAGCTCTGACGGGTACAGGTGGCCTAAAGAACCCAGCCTCACCAAGATGACACAGGAGGACCTACAAATAAGACTCATAGTTGGAAGAACAAGAACTGCTCTTTCTGACAAGCACATGCTAAATTTTGTCCTTCTCCCTGTATGAAAAAAAATCATGTAAGTAATGAAATTACTTCACAGGGTGTTGATAGCCTGAAGTGGCACTCTTTCTTTCTCATTTAAGAACAAATTTTTATTTTCTCCTGACTTCTCATTTCTTATCTTAAAAAAAAATGTGTGATGAGGAAGTATTATATAAGGTGTTATAATTAATCAGTTGTTAGTCTTGTTCATTCGTATAAAGGCCATGACTGAAAATGTACTGTAGTAAATTACAGTCTTTAGATAGACCTTAAAGAGCTTTGGATCAAGTCCAAAAATACATATATACTTAAAGCAATTGAAATAGGAAGTATATGAGAATGTGACAGAGCAGCATGTCTCAAAGTATCAAACATATATATGCTCAAGCATTTGTGCATTTTCTCATGTGAAATCGTTACAGGAAAAACATTTTCACACTGGCATTTCTCTGTTTTCATCTGACCAGAGAATTAGCAAGAATAATTATGTTTTTATATAGACACGTATCTACTGTGTGAGCACATTTATTGCTGAATTAAAAAAAAAAAAAAAAGGAAAAAGAAAAAAAGACGGACAATGATGAAATGTTCTGATATTTTACTGCTGCCATACTTAAAGAATAGTCTGAAAACACTATGTAGATGGGATATAATCTATAGCACAATGGGACAAGGTTCAAGTAACTAATGAACATAGAAGGAACTGCACTTACAGAGCAGGGAGAAAATAAAGATCCATTTTTTGTATATAGTTACATAGCAAAGATTTAAAAAAGGTTTTCTTTTGGAGAAAACGTTACCAAAACTCTTCCATGAGATTTTCTTCATTATTGAAATGATGTATATGGAGTTACAAATCAATATCTAGCTCTTCCAAATTTTCTGCCGAAGTACTGATATTAGAGGTATTCAGTATTCTGAGCTTGGAATTTAGTCACTGATAAGAGCTACAAAGCTGGAAGACTGTAGTATTTCGAACGGATGTACTGCTGGTAGATTTTGTACAGTATATCCTTCCAATGCTTAGTGAATCCTAGGAAACATCCTAAAAAGCTGGTGTATACCGAAGAATTTCTGTATTCATGCGCTTCCTTCAGCATTGATACGGAAGAATTTTCAATATTGCTTTCTTTATTACTATGCCTAAGGTCTCAATCCAGATGGTACTAGACTCAAAAGTGAACCCTTTAGCAGGGAACATCTTACATGCTTGTGCAGGATGGGTTGTTCGTGGGTGCTACCATAATCCAGAAAATAATGTACTACCTACACTTGTGTGGTAAGTACCCAAAATGTCATCAGAGATGTCATTCAGATTTCTTTGAATGAAAATTTATATTAATTAGATTAACTGAAAAGAATTTGAATGAGAATTCTGACAATCTAGAAATTCAGTTTCTTTTAAGATCCAACAGCACATACTCGAAATCCAAAGGGTAATTTCTCAAAACGTTTAAGAAGTCAAAAGTCGATTATACTAAGAACAAAGCAGGGACAAAGTGCTAATGAGTGCTGGGAAAAAAGAAAAAAAAGTAAAAAATCAAAGGTGTGCCAGTGTATTCAGGAAAGCATTAGCACTGGAGATTCTTCTTTAGAACTGTTGCATCCTGTTGACCAGGGAAGACTTTCAACACAACTTTTAGTGGACTGTCCCAGCACCTTGCCAGAGACGACTTCAGAAGGACAAGAAAATTGGTCTGATAAACAGGCAGGTTATTCTCACAATTTTTCCCTTGCTGTACACAGTCCCCCTGTCACTCCAAATTGCCCAGTACATCACCTCTGGAGATACCACTTTGACTGTTCCTTCTCTGCTTACCTGACATTACTCTGAGCATTCTAAACAGATTTTTACACACTAAATATTATGGCCAGTAATTCTTTACATTCTTCTAGGGCTCTTCACTAATCTGTACTGACTCTTCCCCTCCTTTATACTTGGTCTTTTGCCTCTTGTGCCGTCTTCCACTGTTCTCCCTCTTGCTCCTGACAACTCCTTCATTGACTTTTTTGTGGACTATTTTTCTATTTTTTCTCACCCTGCAGTCTTCCCAGTCTTAAATCTTACTAAAATCTTAACACCTGGCATACTTCCTTCCATCAAATCTACACGTAAATACATGTGCCTGACATTTCCTGAGTGCTTTACAAAAACTTTTGCCTATTCTGGCTAAAATTATCTGCTTATTTTGTTCTTTCTTAACTTCACTCATTTTCCTTATTCCCTGTCACTGTCAACCATCACTTTTTGCTACCTTTTTTCACAAAAGCTTTTGTTCATTTATCTCTTTCATATGAAACCACTCTATGCTACCATTAAAATTCTTGCTCATGCCCTAACTTTTTTTTTTAATTTGGATTTCAGCTCTTTCTTTCTTGACCTTCTCTGTCCCCTTCCCTTTTATTTTTTACAGATATTTTGCTACATCTAGTAAACCCATATTTTCTGTTTACTGAATTGATCTTGCCACCTACTTCTTTAGATCTATCCATAACTCACAAAACCAAATATGAATCCTTTATGGTCCCAGGTAACTCTACTTTTATCAAGTCCCAGAGGTCTAAGACTCATCTTTCATTTCAGAAAATGTTAACAAAAGTATTGTAGAACAATCTGGTCTTAACACAGCTATTTAGTAAAAACACATGTAAAGTTGGTATGAAACTTAGAGAATGGGCTAAAGAGCAACAATAAATAAATAACTTCTGAAAATGCATTGACTTGCTATCACATAATGCCTGAAATCTGACAGAATAGTATAAATATACTGCAGTAACTTGATAAGCTAGTTTATGGATTTTCATCTTGGATTTCACTAACATATCTGCTTTCAATTACACAGATGAAAAACAAAGGTTTAACATCTTGGTCTTCCCTGATTACAATAAAATGTCATGTCTGAAAATGGGCTATTTAAAGAAACTCAACTGAAAACTAATTTAGAGACAGTACTCATATTTTGGAACCGCATTTTTTGGCAGTATGTGATTTTGGGGGAGATTTTATCTATGATAGTGGGCAAAAAAAAAGCATAGATTTAGCCTTTTATATGTCCTACCTCCACCCATATACTTCTTATAAATTTGCTGCTATAAAAGCACATGTAAAAAACATAATCTTAAAATAAAACTCATTCCACAAAGTCAGTGGAACATTTCTTTTTATTACAAACTATAAGCTCAGCCTGAAAAGACATGTTTCCAGATGTTTAGTGAGTTAAACTGTCTGTGCCTGTAGTACCAAGACATGCCAAAGACGCAGCTAGAGGATGACCTATTCACACGCTGACTGGACATAATGACTTGAGTAACTCATCTTCTTCAGTAGATGGTAGTTTACGTTACAAGCAAAGAAATGTTTTTAGAAAAGGTGATGTTTACAATAAACTGAAGGTGCATTATAAAATTTAGAAGGTGTATAAAGCCTTTATTTTTGCAAAGAATGACGTGCATATCTATATTCACAGGCACTGGGCAGTTCCAGTGAGGGCAGTCCCTTCTGTTTTTTCAGATGCAGACTTCAATTAATTGATACTGATGATTTGATGATTCATTAGTAAGGAACAGCAATCAAGAAAACTGATGGTAACAAGCTAAGGAGAAAGCTGTATTTCAGAAATACGGTTCCTAGTAACTTGGCAACTGTATCGCTACAGCACTTAGGAGCTCCCCTTTGCCGCAAGCCCCTTTATACCAGTCACACAGAGGAACACGGGCTCTGCCCCAAAGCGCCTGCACTTAAACAACATGATCTCACAAGGCAATTACTTCATTTGCGTGCAAAACGCAGATGGCCATGTGAAATAATGCAGAAAAAATCATTCTTACATCAGTTACAATTACTAGTAATTATTAAATTACTAATCAGAATTACTAGGAATTATTTCACCTGAGCAGTCTACTCTTCAAAAGGTGGTATCTTAAGCAAGGGTCCTCAGCTGCTTTTAGACATTCAAATCTAATTTCATCCAAGGTATTGTTTTCAAAATTCTAAGGATGTAGAAATTCTAGGTGAGAAGAAGAGTATGGATTTTTATTGGAGAATACCTTTTATTGTCAAATTGGGCTATATTTTTTGTTAGCAAAAAGCTTTGAAAACCTGAACTTATATATCTAATTACTCCCCCTTTTTCTAAAAAGTACACCGGTAGTTAAGGTTAAATGTACACTGAGATTACAAATGAAACTATTCAGTGTGTTACAGTAATGTTGAATGCTTAAAATTATTATGTCCGTTCACTGTGATCTATCAAAGCCATAGTTTTGCTGATGTACTCTGCTGTCTGAGAGAAAGTAGGAGCTATCTTGGGATTCTGGCACTAAATGTTGCTTTTCTAACCTGCTTCATTCTGTCGCTCCTTCTTTAAAAGGAGTGGCTAACATCTCTCTATCAAAACCAAGTATTTTGAAGGGTATCTGTGACAAGCGCTCTGCTATTTGAAAATCTAAGAGCCAAAACACTGTGACAGTAACAAATCGTTTACGTCACTGCCATTTTTAGGCCTAGGCCAGAGACCGTATGTTTGCAGATGTTTGCCTGGAGTATAGTACAATCGAGCCTCAAGTCTGAATGGCCCCCTTGGGCTTACTCTAGTAGAAAAAGTCACTTATCTGTAGCTATGACAAACTCACTATCACCATAGGAAAAGTAGTTTCTTTGTCATATCTTACCAGTTATATTTGCATTGGACTACTACACTGAAGTAAATCAAACTAATATCCTCTTTTCATACATTATTAAGAGAACAGAGGAAAAACGCACAGTATGGAAAGGGGGTCATGGCCCCCACCCAGATCTCTGCTTTCAAAACCAGCCACATCACACAATATCCTTCATCAATATTTCACGTTTTGTCACCAAAAAGCCTGCATCCTTTGTTTCACTCCTCTTCCTGCTCCACCGAGATTTCAAGCAACTGTTGATCCCGTTTCTCATTCGGGGGCGCCGCTCGGTCCCAACGGGGCAGGGCAGGGCCGGGCAGACCCGACACCTCTCCTTAGGGCCGGTTTCGGGACACGCCACCTCCGCGGGGTGCAATTGCACC
>JMFS01066259.1:0-27375 GCA_000699545.1 Podiceps cristatus | reverse complement strand
TGCAAGCTGATCATGATCTTTGAGTCAGTTAGAGCTGGAAGGCTGCAGAGAGTGAAATTTATCTTCGGGTTGATGGGAGTAGGCGACAGACCCCAAACCGTGGGTTTGTCTGTATTTTTAAATCCTGAACTCTTATATAAAGTAAAAATCTGAACCTTTTGGAGTCAAGGATATTTTTTTAACATACCATGTTGGAGATGCTGATATGCAATCCTTTCGGCATGCTGGCTGGCAGCCCAGTGTGGTGCAGAGCCTGGGATCTGGACAGGCGGTTTCGTGGTCAGTCAGGGATCAAGGATTCCTCCAGAGAAAACATGGTCTGCTGGGGCATTGAGCTTGTGACCCTGCTTGACTGGTCAACTGCTGTGCGTGATCTTGTTTATGTCTGATAACAACAAGCGTATTTTGCACCTCTCTTCATCCTCCTTCACCTCCCAAAGATCAATTCTGAGGAAAACTGGAGGAACCGCGTGTTTTGCAGTTTTGGAGCTAGTGATTTTTCTTGATTAAACTTCTTTTCTTCTGGTGTTACATCTGGCAAAACTTTTATCTCACTTATTTCATTGTGCATGCTCAAAGTACGGGATTATTTTGTGTAACTGTCCTCATGCTTTCAGAGGCCCAAACACTGGTGGGAGCCTTTATAACTGGAAGTGACTTTCTGGGTCATCAAATTCTGTGTTGCCAGTATGTGTCAGATTTACTGCTAATGGTTCCCAGGAAAACCCTAATATACAAGGAGAAAAATTCAAATCCTGCTCAATAAATTTGGAATATTGTTTGCTTGTACATCTGGGAGTAAAAGCAGCTATCTGTGATGAGATGTATCTTAAGTCGTTACTTCCAACTTTTTACTGGGAATTATAAATTTCATTTCACACCTAAATAACCACTTGTCAGCCTTAACTAGAAATTTTATTTTATATTTTATTTTGTTTTTAAGTTTAATTTTTGTTTTTTTGTGATGCAAGAACTGGAAGATAAATCTGATATATTTGTCATAATGGGAAGTGCATATGTGATGCTTGATATTAAATATCTAAGTCCTGGCAAACTTTTATGGAAGTCATTTGAATTCTAGAATTTTAAAGATGTAGTTATGCTCCTTCCTTCTACTGTGAATGTCATTTTGACAAAGATGTACGTCTTGTAGGAAGAGTGGTCTCTAGAACAAGTATAAAGTTCAAGTATGTTGCTTATTCTTCATTTGTCATCTTTAGTTCTTTTGGTACTGTCACTTCCAGTCTTCATTATTGATCACTAAACAAGACTAAAACTCTGCCTTTTTAGGATATGTGAATAGTGAATGTAGAAACATGTTTGTGAAACTGTTGGTACAGCCCTTTGCAAGAGGATATTGAGATGTATCATTTTCCACTGACAGTCAACAGGAGCCTCAGTATGGATGTACTTCAAGAGCTGGATCGCTGTACCATCCAGGCTTTGAAGCTTTGCAGGGAGCAGGGGGAGACCAATGCCTTTGTCCCAATCAGCCAGTTAATTAGGCTGGTTTTTGGAAAAGAGGTGAAAGGCATGTGGAGAGTACTGGACTGTGGCAGCACTAAGCTTTTAAAAATTGTCTTGAGTATATCTTGAGGGTATTTTGTGTTTATGTGCAACTGTTGTTCTTTAATTGTCCTTGATTGAATTAAGAATGCTTTGGAGAGGAACTGTGATTCCAGGTAAAGTTGCATGGCACTGAACCCAGAGGAAGCCTTTGGATTCATGGTACTGTGAATCGCCAAGAAGCTGACTGGCACTTAAAAACATATACATTACATATTAAACCCCAAGAATTAAAAAAATATCTTAAAATCCATTATTTAAAATAAAGTATTCAAATATATTTTTAAGTATGATTTTTTTTTTTTTTTTAAAAAAAAAGGATATGTTGCCTGTATATTTGTTCTCAGACTTAGTTAAGTGTACGTTGTATGTTCTGTCCTGCATGATAAAGCGGTTTCTGTGAATTGTAAGTGGAGCTTTGAAAGTTGTGACTGATAATGCCTTATGCATTCTTCATTGACAGGTTCCAGTTGCACACTGTTTTGGGCCTCCAGGACATTACAAAAGAAAGTTTTGCACTGTGTGCAGAAAGTCACTAGAGTCACCTGCCTTTCGATGTGAAGGTAACTTAAAAAGCCCTACTTGTATAGCCATCTGTGTGTTATTCAGTAACTTACACTTCGCTTACATTGCCCACCTTCGCAATATGTGTACACACACACGTGTGCACGCACACTTACTGTGTTTGAGAGATTATCGGGTTGTTTATTATCTGCTCATTGATTGTGGAAATGTGTACTTCAAATTAAGAAATAACAAATCAATAACTTTCAGTAAACATATGTCAAATACGTATGCTCTTTCATCTTTCCTGCAATTGACTTTGAGCAAGTCTGTGGTATTGATGGTGTGCAATGAATCCATGCTCGAAATGTGCAGAGAATGAGAAGCTATTATGGCAAAAAATCCCACTTCTTATGTTGAGGTAATTTATTTCTGTTTCCAGTGGAAGGTTTTGATACAGGGAATCATCAGGTATTCATTTATCTAAAACCTCTACCTTTCTACAAGAGAATGGAATATAACTTTTCTGTGTTACTGGTCTCAGATATCTGTTGTTTGTAATGGGGATGAAGTGTCATCAATGGAAAGATATTTGAAAATACTATTTGTCAAAATATACTACTCTGAGTGTTCTGACATGGATTTTCTGAAAAAAACTAATTAAAGAAATCACCCAAACGCCAGAATTTTTATTTGAAATACATATTGGCATGAGTACTTGACTGATCTTGCTGTGGGTCAACTCCATAATTCTCCCTGGTGTCCAGTCTCAAATGTCTTGTAGTTGTTGTTCAGTTGATGTGAGGTTGAATAGAACTTAGGATTTTAAGGGAATATTACCTGGGAAATGTGGGTTTAAAAAAAAAAAAAAAAAAGAAAAAAGTCTATAAAAAAAAAAAAAAGAAAGAAAAGAAAAAAAGTCTACTGTGAGAAGTACCAATTCTGTAGGGATGTGAAAAGCTTCCAAAATTACCATGATGCTGAAGATGATGTCTTATTTAATATGGTTGCCTATGTGTATGTATAGGGAAGACTTTTCTCTTTGATTTAGACTTAAAATGGTGCAGTGACTTTGTTTCTGCTTTTGTCTGGTGAGTTGCATAACGAATCTAAACTATGTTCTTCTGACTAGTGGGAGTCTGTCAATATAGTTACCATGTGAGTTGGATGATTTGGTGAGATGGTCAAGGAGCTACAGATACCACAGTCTTTTCTGATCATCTCACTTAATAAGCCTCAGAACTTGGGCGGCATGGGATAAACATAGAAAATATGAAAAGAAAAACTTCACTAGCTGTGTCCTTTTAACTCTTGAAAAGAGCTTTACTTTAGTGATCTATTTTAGTTAAAGCTTTCTAAATTTTGCTTTCATGTTCTTACTCTCTTAATTCTACTGTGTTAGCATTGTACTCATTGCAAGAGATTTTTTTTTTTTCCCCAGACGTTTCCATTTAAGTGTTCTTAAAGAAGAAATGTGAAATTGCATGTTATGTTTGGGTAGAGCAAATGTTTGGACTTTTGTTTTTGTTTTTGTTTTTTTTTTTTTTTCCGATTCAGTTAAGGTTCTGAATTGTGTTCCTCACATGGATTAAACAGTTTTCTTCTTTTGTGTGGTGTGACTTGTTTGCTGTTCTGTTTTCTAAATACCAGTAAGCTTGTTTCCAGACACTTCCAAAATATGGCTTAAAAAGGGCAGTTGGGGTTCATAAAATGCACAGGATTCTTCCTTTGCTCTTCAAAAATATTTTCAGAATCTGTTTTAGAAGTCAGCTGTTTTAAGCTCTAGAGCTTTTAAATCCAGATGGAGATGTTGCACTTTCTTCCTTTTTTTGCTTACTTCTGATGACTTAGCTTAATAGTACAAGTCTACTGTTGCTTCTGATGTTCTCTTCTGATACTGAAATTTTAAGAACTTTTCCTGGAATCCTTGCCATAATTAAGGTAGAAAAGAGGGTTAACAGGAAGTTAGCTTTTCTAAGCAAGTGATTGCCATAATTAGAGCCACTTTTAAAATAAGATAAATAACTTGGTTTAGACTCTTTGTATCTTAAAATACAATAATTTTTCTTGAAAGGACATTCAAAATTTTCAGACAAGTACTAAACACTGTGAGTGCATGGAAGGGCATCTTTTCTCAGAAATAAGCATACATGTATATTAACCCCTGGTGAGATAAGTACATACATTTCACTGGCAAAATTTACAATATTTGGACTCCAGATTCTGCTGAGAATTACTAATTGCTTTGGGTAGCTATTTTTGCTGTAGGATTCACTGATAAGAGTTGAACCCAGACTCATGTTGTTGACAGTTGCTCTCCCTCCTTTTTTCCAAGGAGAAGGGCTGGAAAGAAAAAAAAGAGGAAGGGGAGTAATCCAAACATTTATTTAATGTTTGATCCTTCACAAAATTTCTTATTAAGCATCAACTGGGAGCAGCAAATTTACTGGGGAGGGAGGCAGTTAACATTTTAAAGGTTATTCTGTCAAGTTTATGTATCTGAAATTAATGAACTTGGGGTTTTTGGCCATTATAAAGGAATTCACAGCAGTTTCATGACTAGCTTGAACAGAAAACTGTCATTCTGTTATGAGTTAAAGAATTATGTAAATTATGGAAGGTCTGATAAAGATGAAACTTCTTTTAGTAGGCCCTCTGATATGGCTTGACCTTTACATACTAAAAACTCCATCTTTCTGGTCAGCAGGATAGCTGTCCTAGGGGTTTAGCTCCTGTGTCACTCCCACCCTTCACATGCACACATTTTTATACTGAGTTGAGGTTGGTGTTTGAAGTAGCAGATGTGAATTAAACCAAGGGAAAAAACCCTCTTTGTTCTTGTAAAGTATAGCAAAGGGCAGCATGTGCCTGTGTTAGCAGAGTAAATGATAAAAACCCCAATGCTTTTGTTAATTCCTTGAAGCCATAATTTGGTCTACAGAAGCTTTTACCATTGTTGAGGGTATGACTCAAAAGAATCTAGCTTGCCTGGTAGCTGAATTGGCAAAACTATAAAATATTCCTGTTATATCTGTGAATATGGGGAAATTTGGGAGGAAGAGGGAACGTGTCACACCTCATCTACAAGTTCTGGAGCTCAGTGAAGACACGTATGGGGAGCTGTACCTGAAAGCTCATGGCTGATTTAGTAAGCCCTGTTAAAAGAGGCTTCGGTGTGGTGACAGGTCATGGTCTTCTGCAGGCTTAGAATAAGGCAGTGTTAGTGCTGATTGCCTTTTCTGCAGCCCAGAGAGTGACTTCAAACTACGGTATTATTCTCCATATAATTTAATACTGGTTTCAGTATACTTTCAGATAATGTGTCTAATGTGCAGTTGCCACCTTCCTGTCTTCAGGTTACAGTCTTCAGATTTTTGTACATCTTTCAGATGTACTTGGAGCAATAACCTGTTTGAGCACAACAGAAACCTATTTGAAGAATTTGGCGCTTGCCTCTTAATTTCATTTACTCCATGAACAATCGGATGCCTTCCCAGATTACTTGTATACAAAAGTCTTCAAAAAGCAGATAGAGATCATCTTCATGCATCTCTGTCTATAAGGTCCATAGAGAACTCTCCTAACGATTGCAGTAGTGAAGCTAGGTATTGAAATCTTTTAGTTGTATATTTTTTTTTTAATGACTGATCCTTCGCTGTGTAGCATTTTAGCTGGGATTTTTTGTAGATTCTCTTTTCTTTCACACCTGATACTTCAAGTGAGCTTTCAAATAATGAAGGTACTTTATCCAAAACCAAACTTGCCCAAAACTTTTTAAGCTTCACTAAAACTTCTTCCAGCTACAGTATCTAACAGGTATTTTGGAAGACAATGTTAAGCTTAAGAGAGTGTGCTGAAAAAATGATTATTTTCCTTTTCCTGACAATGAAATGGTGATTTACCATACGCAGACATAGTTTGGACAAATGTTTTCTGAGATTAACGTACCAGTTTATTCTGATCAGGTTTAAAATTAAATCCATTGAGTATCATCTGGCAATAAAAAGGATTTATTTTCTGACTAAAACATGCTTTCTGGCTGTTGCAGCCTCCCTGGGAATGATGTCCTCCAGTCCTTTTGCATGTTCTGACGTCAGTGTGTGTCATATCACTTTGCAAACAGAAGCGTGTCCGTGCCGGCGCAGGCGTGCCGCGTAGGCGGGTGGGTGGCTGATCCAACCTCCGCCGCGTCTGCAGCGGGACCGTGAGCGAGACAGGGCTCCTGGCTGCGAGCAGGAAGGCTGGCTCCTGCCCTGACAGGTCCCCCTGCTTTGCCAGGGCTGGGGGCTCGAGCACACCTCCTCTCTTGCTTGGTCCTGCTTCTGACAGCTACAGGGGTGGAGAAGGGGGGCTGTCCATCAGAAAAGCATCTGCTTTTTCGAACCCGCTCGTGAGGTGTCCGTTAGCTCTGCCGTAGAGTTTGGAAAAGGGTTTGAAAAGGGAATGGCATATCGCTTCAGGAAGACCATTACTTTACACTCACAGCTTGGTGGTATTTGGATGCAGGAGAACTTTTTCTGTTAATGCTTCCAACATTCAGCTTTTTTTGGATTTGATTAAATTGAAGTAGACTTCAGGCATGATTATATTGGAGTAGGCAGCGGTTCCTGTGAGACAAAGCTGTAAAAAGCCAAACAGTTGTTACAAATTTAACTTGCTGTATTGGAGGAAATATGGCAAGTGCTTATGAGCAAAATTAGCTCAGCTTTTCCTTATACTTGCTGCATCAGTTTAACACAAAGGAAATAGAGCAACACAGAGACCAATGCTGATAAACTTCTGTTATTGCCTGTCTTTGCTAAACAGAAAAGACTGTGAAGGAAAGTAAGTATGGTGCAAAAGGGTAGTGGGATTATTGGAGGGATGGAGGGAGAGAGGGAAGGAGGGAAGAGCTGCAAAAACCTTGGGTTTCCAGCTTAAAGAAGTTTTCTTGTTTTCTTGCTTCTAGTTTGTGAGCTACACGTGCACACAGACTGTATCCTGTTTGCTTGCAGTGACTGCCGGCAGTGTCACCAGGATGGGCACCAGGACCACGTAAGTGCGGATGCCTCTGCAGCAGAAAGTGGTCACGCATTCATTTTCCTTCTGAAAACATGGGCTAGGGGAGGGGGAGGAGTCTTGGCCTTTTCTTTCGCTTGCTGCCAGTTATCAAAGCACTTTTGTTGCTTATTGGCAGGCAAAGGAAACGTGTGGCTTCAGCATGTATCACAGATAGCAAGATGAGCTTAAATTGTTACATGTTCATGATGCTTATTGAAACCGTGCTGAAAAGTCTGTGCAATGTAGACAACATCCTAATTAAAAAGAAAAAAAAAATCAGGCATTTTATCTGAAAATTTGCATTGCAGAAGCTGGCATGGAATACTATTTTTTTTTTTTTTTTTCTGTGTGTTGAGCTGTTGGCTACATTTGATCCCTGGCAAATGTTATCATGTTATTCAGGCTTCCTGCAGTCTGTCTGAGGCAAGACTGCCTAGCTTCTCACTGTAAAATGCTGACATAATACTGACCTTTCAGGATTTTTTTTTTTTTTAATAAAGAATATTGGTTTTGGTGAACCGTGAAGAAAAAGCACTGTGTGATAATTTTTTTCATAGTTTGATAAACCTCATTCAGTGAAATGTAAGATTGTTGAGGTTCATATTTATAGTGAGCATATACTTAACGTCCTAGTTTGTGTTGCTGTTTCCTCAGAGCTGTTTGAATTGCTGAGTTTAAATTTAGGTTGAAGATGCATCTATGTGTTTCGTGCAATGCTAAGTCATGACGTGTTCCCCCAGGATACTTACCACCACCACTGGAGGGAGGGAAACCTTTCTTCAAGTGCTCGTTGTGAAGTTTGCAAAAAAACCTGTGGCTCTTCTGAGGTGCTCTCCGGCATGAGATGTGAATGGTGTGGTATCTTGGTATGTTGTGCCATTGCATATATTTTTGGGAACCATACATATATATACATACACACATGCTTATTTAAACACTTTATATAAATATACTTTATTTGTACACTTCATAAATACACTTTATAAATACACTTCATTTATATACTTATTTATATTCAAAATATATATAAGTTAGATGGAAAACCTGATTTTTTTTTTTTTTAAAAAAAACCCCATTAGTCATTAGAATGAGCAGTTCTCAAAATCTTAGTTAAACTTTATGTAAATCCAATGGAATTAAAATTTAACGGGCTAATCATAGATTTCTGTTTACAAGCCTGCAGTTACTTTTCCTTTGTGAAACTGGAATTTCTTTCAAATCTCATGAATTCTTTAAGGTCAAAGACTTACCATTCTAATATGCTTATTCCTCTTTCACTGTAGAATAGTTCTTAACCTATATGGCTGGGGTTTTTTTAAGCTGTCAATATTGGTTTCTGTGTTTTTACGTTCACATGACACGTTTTATGCCTGTGCAATGTGATGGTACCTTTCAGTAATCCTCATGAAAACCACAGCTCTTCACATACTGATACACGGTCTGCTATATAGATAACAGTGGTCCATCTGCTTAATGCTACCTCTTATTCAAATACAATGACAGTGCAAAGTAGCACCAGATGGGATGGGAAATTAAAAGTATATGTAATAAGTCATTAATTTGCCACTTAGTGCAAGATGAGGAAGTGTATGTAGTAATAATTCAAAATGAAACTCTCAGGTTATTCAGAATTTCAGGTATGATTTGAATAATTTATTTTAAAAAAAAAGAAAACCAAAACATTGTGAGTTTTGTATTTTTAATCCATAATTTCTGAGGTGTGCTGTCTTTGAGGACAGTCTAAGAAATGTAACATGCTATATGGCCACACGTACAAAGGTATGTGTAGTCAGTAATAGCAGATGATCTCACACAAGTATTAAGTCATGTTTTGGAATAAAACTCCCAACAGTGTTATCTCTGAATCTGCAAGTGGGTACAGCTGTGTAAGAGGATACTACTATTTTCAAGCTATTCAGTATAACCTGCCTACCTTTCCCACCTCCCCTATTAAATATCTGTATAGAATCAAAGATCCAGGGTTTGAGACCAAAACTTTAAAATTCTCCATATAGCTGTATAGAAACCTGTAGTTTTTAACAGAACAGGTTTGTAATACTTGGAGTTTCTTCACATGTTAAGACTTCCCATTATTGATTATATAAAAGCTGAATAGAACAAATGAAAATCTAGGGTGAAAAATGGGTCATATGTTTCATGAAAGTGATTTACAAAAGGTCTATATATGTCCTAACCTGAGTTTTGCAATTCCAGTGCATATTGTGTTATAAACAAATTTGCTTTCTTTGTGTCTCATTAACTTCTAAATGGATGCCTCTATTTGTAGGCTCATGCTGCTTGCTACATAATTGTCACACCAGAATGTACATTTGGAAGATTAAGGAATATGATTCTTCCTCCCAGCTGTGTGCAGTTATTTTCTCGCAACTTCAGCAAACTGCATTGTTTTCGAATATCCGAAAATTTGCAGACAGAATCAGGTAAAAACTCAAAAGTTGAATGCAACTAATTGGTGAGCATGTTTAACCTAGTGTTTTCATTCACTGAAGCATATGATTGCTAATTTTCAGTGGCTTTTGCGGCAATACTATAACTTGCTGTTTCTGGGGTAGGATAGAGATTTTTAAATGCAGACTGTGCAAAATGCAAAACTTCTGTGTACTGGTGCAGGGCAATTTGAAAACTCTTCTTTAGAGTAAACATGCAGAAAGTGAAAACCTAAAATCCAAAAATTTGCTTAGCAGATTAGTGTTATCATTGCTGCAAACACTTGCTGATATACATGTTGGTTTTCGTTTGGCATATCATGTATAAAGATTTGCCCCTTTGATTAAGCATCTGCTGTTTTAAGATTTATGTGCTGAAAGGAAATCAGGTATTTAGCAGGGTAATGTTCTGCTGCCACCTAGAGTGTACGTTTGTTTAACAGGAACAAGAGAATTCTTCTAAAGGTGCTGAAGTGTTTTCTAAGTTATATTTTGATTGTAATGTTCTTGTAAAGTCTTTCTTTTGGTGATTGAATACAATAGGGAAGCAAATAAAAGACAGTCAAAGTATAGGTCGTGGAAGTTAAATATTTGCAACTGCACTTTTCTCAACCTGACAGGTTGTTCTTGAACTTTCTGCTTTGAAAATACTGGTTTCGTTTCGATTAAGGCAGTTGGTCGCTAGCAGGAGCCATGTGTTCTCATGTGCAGAAGCTGTAGCAGGAGTCCTGCTACAGCATAAACTGGGTGACCCTGAGTCTACATAACCGAGATACATTGAAGTGACCTATAAAAGCATTATATTGCTTTTTTTTTTGGTAGGTGTGGTTTTTTCAGTGAGTTATTTTTCTTTTTAATTCATTTGCTTGTTGGTGGGGGAATGTGAAATACAGCACATATATGAAAGTCGTGGAGTTTTTAACATTTCCAACGGAAGAAATACCAGAAATAAACAGTCTGGATGAGCTTGGTTTTGCTGGAAGACTCATTATGAACCTTGATTCAGGTCTATTAAGTATTCTACCCATGTCCCAAAGGCTTAAGTGAAGATAAAGTTGTATTATTATTAACAGAAGTTAATCACAAACCTTTTAAATAGCCTCATCGAGTGTGATTTTTCTGATGTTAAGTAAGTTTGTCTTTTAAACAGTGGTGTGTTCTTTTAATATGTCAGACTTAAACTTTTTCTTTTTTTTAAATTTTTAAATCACCTCTAAATAAATATTGAACACAGAGCACCTGGAGTGAAAAAATCCAAGGTTATGCCTGCACATTCTAGTTTCTTCCTTCATTATTTTACATGGTGGAAGAGAAAGTTTTCCATTTCATGACTTCGGCTACATGCTAAGTGTAGGAGTTCATGTTACACGTGTTCCGGATTTTTTTAAGTAATAAAGTTTTTTGCATTCCTTTAATTAAAACGGTTGTCTTTGAATTGAAGGAATGCAGTGCAGATCAGTCATTAGCTGGTGGTCAGAAACATGGGGAAGGGGAAACTTAATTTGGACCATTTCCAGTGCTTTAATGTGATACGAAAAAAAGGAAGATAACCCACCGCATTTGGAAAGCCAGAATGCGTTTTTATAGTGTTCAGCCTGCATATACCCAGATAAAATATAGCAACACCCTGAAAAATCTCCTTTCTAACACCAGATCTCTTTTCTGCTGGTCTGTAAGACTTCCTGTTCCTTGGGCTCAGCTCCCTGTCGTGCAGTGGGCAGCGGCCTCCCAGAGTGGAGGGGCTGCTGACTCCCAGGGCACCAGGGGCTGAGATATGGGTATGCTCCCCTTTCCTCTTGCTGCTGGTTCCAGGGGTACCTCTGAACATACTGGTAGCCCCAGTACTTGACATGTTCCTTTTTTTACGGTCAATGGGCCATGGTTGTGGCTCAGCACAAGGCATGGAGAATAGTGGTTGTGGAGCAGTACCTGCCTTATGCTGTGCATAAGGCATTTTATTCTGTTTTTCCTTAGCCGATGATGGTATGTGACACTTGCTTTAGCACCTGGGTGCCTGATGTTCAGGTAGTAGTCTGGTGCCTTCACATCTGGCTCCTTGTTACACTGTTCATGTCCTACTGAGACTTGCTTTAAGACCTGTTCCTGGAGTTTGCCGCTCTCAGTCATCTGCTGGAAATGAGTGGCCTGCAGGTCCCTGCCAAGGGCACCAAATACCATCGGTATGCAGGTCTTCCCCTCTGCCCATATTCCTCCTTAAAGGCAGAGCTGGGAATTGCCTTAAACTAATTGTCACATCATCCTGCGTCAAGGGAGCTCAGTGCTCTGGCCTGGTAGTTCTTCTTGTTATCCGTGTTCACAGAACAGACCTACGTTTTCTTTCAAAAACCCACTAGCTCCTGGCATGTGCCAAAAGTTATCAAGAAGTGTCACAGGTCCAGCAGCTCCCTGACACTCTCAGGATGTATTTGAAGCTCCTCTGACCATGGAGCAGCTGGGAACAGCTGCTCTGGGTGTCGCTCCCCTGCCATGGTTCCAGGGGGAGGTGTAGGCTTCAGGTGGAAGATCTCATTAAAGATGGTGTGCACATTACTGATGTTTCTGGGAGACAAGGAGCATTTTGACTTTGTTGGAGCATAATTAACACTTCTGTTCTCACTTCTGTGGGATGCGTTATGCAAGCATGCTCATTCAGAAATTGTCACACTGCAGCATGCACAGAGGGTGCTTTTCAGTTGCCACAGCTGATGAAGGGTATCACTCTGAAGATTGTGAAAAAAACTATGAGTTAACTGCTTCAGGTACAGTTTTTCCCAAGCTGTTGGTTGGGAAGTGCCAAATGACTTGTCCTAGACAGAGAACGAGCACATCACTGTTGACCTACTGGGGAGCATATATCCACGTTAGCTTTTGTCACTGCGTAAACGCTAAGCTTCAGGGCCAACACTCAGTGAACACCTCTGTGCTGAAAGTGGCTTTTCAAAACTCTTCGGCTGCCAAGGGAAGCAGTGGTAGAGTAGTTATCACCACTTCCTCCAACAGACTCTTGTCTTAGCCTATTTCAAAAGAAGTCATCGAACTTCATTGGAACAGTTTCAAGATGCTGTTAGTGCATATTCCCCTACTATCCAGACGGAGGGAGAAAGAATACTGAAAGAAAGATGTCAGTTTCTTGCCATCTCAGCTTAGAAAAACAGGAGAGTTGGGAGCCATCAGGAATTCTTTTATTTCTTATTGTTGTATTTACTTATGCTTTTTTAAATTTGATCTTTTCTGAAGTGAAGTTGGAAAAGGCATTCATCTTCCATTTATTTCGGAGTGTTTCGAGACCCTATTGTCTAAATTTCTGTGCAATTTGAAACTTAATCTGTTTGTCAGCTAGAACAGGGAAAGTGTTTCAACTCTTCTTTTATCTTTTAAAAACCCCCACCCAGAAACATTATTGTTGGTCTTTCTTGCAGTCAGTTGGAGCATTACCCAAATATTCAGTAAGTTACCTGGTCTTCAGTTTAGGACTCCTGATAAGTAACCATCTTGACATGCTGTGTTTTTGCTTCTTGGAGGGTTTTCATGTGGTAGGATTCTGACTTCCCTAGTACCTCTTTTGCTCTGAAGATCTGTCTTTACTGATTTTATTTTTTCTCTTGTTTTGTACTTCTTTTTTTCTGCTTTCTCCCTCAACTGCAAGGCATAGATTTTATATAGGTGTTGCCTGGCTTATATCTTTTGAGAGCTTTGTCTGCATCCCAGTCAAAACTCACTGGGAGTTTTAGGGGGTGGGAGTATGATTACCATTACACAATCAGCATACGGGGTTGGCTTGTGTTGCATGGTACTGCTGCCCTTAGAGAAGAAAAATTGATCACGCTTGGATTTGTAGGAGTGGTCTTCCTGTATGGACGGGAGTGTCAGGAATGAGAATGCAGTCAGGATGTTACCTTCACAGAAACAAATTTAAATGTTAGTAGTTTTTATTTTAATATTTTCTAAGCATTTTATGTGTGATTTTACAGGCTATGTTATTATCTAACATGTTAGCTCCTAGCTTTTAGTGAGAGCGATGAGTTGCTGCTAAATTCCTCTTCTGGAGTGCAGTAATTTCTTTCTCTTTGGGTGTCAGCAAATCTATTTTTCAGTTATGGAAATTATTTATATAATACTCATACTTCTGACTGGAAAGCTGTTACTGCAATTCCTGGACTGATTTGGTAATTTAAAACTTAATGAAAACCATATATACTTCAATCATAGGCAAACGTCGCAGCTTGAGAAAGGGATGAAATGCAGTAGTTGCAATACTAAAGCTAATAGTAGAAGGACTTCAGATATGACGTCACTGTAGTTACATGACAATGCAGATTTGGTTTTTTTAATGTTGTTTTTATAGTATGGGTTATTATCATAACACAGGTGGAAGAAAAAAGTGTGCTTTTCTGACTGGATTATTTTGTGTTAGCTTCTTTGATGGAAATCATCCTTAAATGACAAAGACTTCCCTCTCCCCCTACCCTAGTTCTAATTAACCAGAATCCTTTCTTAAAATGTTTGTTTTCACAGATGAAGATGATGATGTTGATGGATCAACACAGGGATCAGCAAAAGATGTACAAATTTCAACAGATTCAAGTAAGCAGAATTTTAGTAAGTGGTGAATAGTTACCCATCTTCTTCATATAATCTTAACTTGCTTTGCCTTATGAAAAAAAAATAAATGGCTGTTTTTCTATGCTAGGTATCAATTTGAGGTCCATAGTTTTTGTCTAACACATAAAAAGTGGCATAAGTGACAATCTGTTCATTACCCTGACTAATTGATCATTTCTCTCAACTTATCAAAGAAAGCAAGCATGGTTTCAACAATCCATAGATAATAGTGCAGACACCAGATGATTTCCCCCCTCCCCCCCCCCTAAAGTTCTTACAAAATTAATGGAACAATTGTGCAAATGCTGTTTGGATTTTTAAAAAATCCAGCTCAGCAAATAATTAACTCAGTTATGGAAGTGATCTCAAGCATGCTTTTGTTTCACTTTGTAAAATTTGAAGCTCGTGTCTCTTAATAAGTTATGATTCACCGCCATACTCCCTTATTATGGGACCAGGCTCTGACTAACTGCAGTTTATCTAAGAAACTTTCCCTTTTCCAGTGTTTTAAGTGACATAACTGGTTGAGTGTCAGGATTTTTATACTTCACCAACTAAGGATATTTCCCTTACGCTTGACTATCAAAGAGCGCAAATTACGTATCCAGATACTTCAACTGGATTGGTTGAAAGTACTAGTACAGGACAATTCAGCTTTAGGCAGCCTTCCCGAAAGAAGGAAGAAAGATATGAAAATTGTGGGCAGGATACGAACTTCAGTATATCTTTTGTTCATATACGGCGTCTGTCTGTGGACTGGAGAAAGCAGCAGTAGATGGTACATTTTCAAGGCTCATGCAAAGAATTGTTACTACTTGTGTTTTAAATAGAACAGTGGCATTAAAATAAATTGCTTCCTCCTAATACATTTTCACAAAGCACAAGTCAATGTAGAGCCCAGTAACTTTGCTGTGATTTAGAAAGCTCAATAGGTAAGGAGTGATTCTAATGTTGCTTTAAAAACAAAGCATTCAAAATAATGTGGCTGAGCAGGTTGAAGGTCTGTTAGTGGGAATGTGTGTCTGTCTATATATATGTATTCTGATACATGACTATATATATATATATGTACATGTTTGTGTGACTATGTACATGTATGTGTGCACACATATATGCACACACGCCCCCTCCCCACCTAGGTCTCCTGGTGGACCCTCAGCCTGTGTGGTCTCTCCAGCAGTTACTCCTGGTCCCTCCAGTAGTCATCTGCCTTACTCAGAGACGCATGTACATGTGGCTCCCAGGACACTTACCTTGTGTGTCTGCGAGTCCAGCCTGATGTTTGCTGGTGCTTTACACAGCAACTGTCCTTCTGGTTGCTGACACCATGGACACATGGGTCACAGTGACCTGCGATCCTTCAGTTGCCACACTTAGGAACTCATACGCACACATACGTGCAGAAGAGTATAAACCACACCCACAAAAAGAGTTAGAAATAGCATTTAGTTAGAAGACAGACTGTGCTGATCATGTGCAGGGTGTGGCATGGCCAGGCAGACACACCAACCAGCAACTTCTTTACATGTGACCATCTTTTATCTCCTTATGCCTCTATTTTCCCATAATTGTTCCTTCCAAAACTGTCTTGATCCCTCCCTTCCCCTGCCTCTGTTTCCTCTCCTAAACATTCCCTAACAACTCTTGTGCAATCCCAGAATGCTCTTCCCATGCATCTCATAGAGCCCCACACCCTGAGTGACCTGATCAGTTGGTGAGGTGACCCACAGAGCTTCTCCTGGTCTCACCTGGCAGGTGCCACCCCCAGCCCATTGATGCCCTGGTGTCAGGGCAGGGCATGGCTTCTCTGATAACTTCTCTGACAAAGTTATTGGGGTTCACCTGCTAGCTCTTGTGTTTCTGTGCCTCTGTGTGGGGAGTCACAACCTACCAAATTAAACATGACAGAGACACAACTATAGAGTGCTGGACCTCTTCCACCCATCTCTAGATAATACCGTTTGTGTAACACAGGTTGAGAGAGAGCTGCACATTAGCTTCTGTGTGTTGACTCAGTACATCTGCCACATCTTTTGGGATGTTACCATGCTCTCCCTTAGGAATGTCTGAACTGATCCAGAACATTGTAGCTTTCCTTAATTCCATCTCCTCACCTTTTACAGCTACATGTTTTTAAAAGCTGAAACAGTGAAAAAAAGTCAGAACAAGTTTAATAATCTTGACTTGTAAAAAAATGCTTGTCCATAGGAAAGAAGCCAATAGGAAAGCTTTCAAAGTCTGTAGATTAATATTGGAAGAAAATTTGAATTAGTGGTCTACATTCCATTTCCTTTCTTTACTATTGTAGTAGGCTTGTTGAGTGAAGTGTAATGTTAGGTGATTTAAATCTTAATTTTGGGAGTTTAGGTATGTTAAGTCAACCATGAAACTTAGCTTACTAAAATACTGAAGCCAAAAGCATAAAATGATTATAAAAGCAACCCTACACTTTCTGAGATGATAGATTTAACAGACTTACAGAGCAGGTTTGGAAAAAGACTAGATATCCTTGTGCTCTGTATTGACAGACCTCAGATAGTTAGGAGTGGAGGTAGGGGATTAAAAACGTTCCTTAGATGTGCCTCTCAGGGCTGTGCATTGTTTGTCCTTTCTGAGATGGGATGTTGAAATGGATTACAACCAACATAGATTATTTCTGTTTTCCTGGAGACAGAATTCATTGGTCTCAGCGAAGGTGCAATCACAGATGTAATCTGTCAAGTTTGAGAATTCAGTGGCAAACTTTTGAAAATCAAAAATGAATTATTAAGAGCTCTTACTTGTGTGTCAATCTGCAGGGATCTGGGAATATGAAAAGATGTTATATTCTGCCCTAATTGCTTGCCAGGAATCAAATAAAATCTGAGTGTACTTGACTACTGCATAGTGCAGCCTAGGCAGCTTTTATTTACTTTAAATCTTACCCATCATAGTGGTTGAGGGATGTTGCTTCTCCATGTCCTCAACTTCTTTCCTTACAAAAGCTTCTGTTCAGTTGTATTTCAAGAGATACTCATTTACAAGTTGAATTGTTGTACCTGATGTCATGCTGAAAATGTTTTTTTCCCTCAAGATGGTTTTTTTTGAAGATATTTTGAAAAAGAGGATTATGCTCAACTGTGTTGAATGAACTAGTGGCTTAAGTGCTGGAAGAAGTTACATACTTCCTTTTCTTAGCTGAATTTCCTGTAACTACTGGGAAATAAAAAAATGAGTGTTCTGAAAAGTCATGTTACTTTTCTTCTGCTTCACTTTCCCCACTATGTGTATCTTCCTTTCCTCAGCCCCCCTCACCTACCTTTTCTGACACTTGATATTGCCCACTATTGTTCTCACTACTCACTAAGTTGTGTTTTGTGCTCTTTCCCATCTTGTCTCTTGCAGTTCCCTTCCTTCCCCAAGCACATGTAATTCCATGTTGTTCCCCCTTTGGCTTGGTTCCCTTTCAGTTTGCCTGTCCCTCTCTTGTTCCCTGAATCCCTTCCTGCCTGGTCCTTCCTCTTTTGTACCAGTTGGTAGTCAAAACATTGGCTGCTCTAGATGTCTATTTCAGGGAAGGCAAGTACCTCTTCTTAACTACTTCCTGTAAATGTAAAGAGGTTTTATGGAAAATCTCTCCAAGAAGAAAGCTTGAAAAAAATCTTCATGTAGTTCTGGAGCCAGAAGGCTATGGAGACATATTTACAAATGTTATTAGCTAGTGTTAATTTATTCCCTGTCTGAGGGGTCCTTATGACGAGGCTTATCAAAATAAAAATTGAACTGTGGAGACTTAAGAATGACATGGAGATGCGTGTTTTTTGACTTGTTTCTGTGATTATGCATTCTCTTTGCTTTGACACCCCGCTAATCTTGATGCTTGGGTACAGTTTCCTCATAGCATCCCTCTGGAAATGTGTACAGACATGTTTCAGGAGGTGTATTGAGGGCTCAGCAGGCTTTCTGGCTCTGTGTGTGTGCAGCCTGGGGATGCATGAAGTATGAAGGCCCTGGCCCTGACCTGGGAGTCTTTCTGCCCCATGAGTGTCTATCAGCACTCACTGGCTGCATGTGGACTGTCAGCTTCAGTGTGTGCTCATCTTCCGCAGGGCAAGATGCAGCCATGAAGAGCAAACCCTCTCTGAAGGAGGTTTTAGAGGAATCTGACCAAGGAGAGAAATGGGAGCTGCAGTGCTGTTGGCAAGCGTACTTTTCACAGCATGTCCTTCCAGAGCACCTCTTTTGCCAGGCAGTGCTCTGCTCAAGTAGCTGTTCACCTGCCAAGTGGGAGAGAGAAAATATTCTTGTATTAGATAGACCCAAGTCATTGGCTTAGTGCTTGCTTATGTCTTATCCCAAACCTGCTGACAGTGTGGAGGAGACCTTCACTATAATTCTGCAAGCAGGAGCAAACTGTTTTCAGGAAGAAGCAGAGACAGCATGTGTGGATTTGAGGGATTTTTCCTTTAAAGATACTTAGGAAAAAATTCAGCCTTCACAGCTGTAGTTCAGCTGTACCTCTCCCAGGTTTTTGCACCGGCACATTAGTAAAACCTGAGAAACTGCAAAATGACCTTGGCCTTTTAGTAGCAACCAACAACATCAGTGTATTATCAACATTCTTCAGACACTGAATCCAAAACACGGTAGCTGCTGGAGACAAAACTAGCTCTGTCCCAGTGGAAACCAGGACATCCACACAATTGTAATTTGAAGTAGCAGTGACTAGAGAAGGAGAGCAGAAAGTGGGTGGATAGCACAGGTTTTGTTGGAAGAATGGTTCTTGGTAAGTGGTGTTGCTAGAATTTAGCCTTCTAAGAGTAAATTCCACCAATAAGCTTGGTGTATGCCTCTAGCTTTTTTCAGTGGCAAAGACATTCAGGACTACATCATTTTCCTATCTCAAGCACAAGCCACACAGAAGTCTTTTCAGAAGCTGTGTCCTGTCCGTGGGGATTTAGACGTCAAAGGACATGAACTTTGGACTCATCAAATGCTGTTTATCCTTTTCCCAGGAAAACTTGGTGTCTTAGCCTCTGAAGTAAAATTCCATAGTTTGGTAATTTATGCCTGGAGTTGACCTTTTTGTAGTTGTTTTCCCCTTGAAAAGCATAAGCATGACGAACAGGTTTTTTTTCAACTCAGTATCCCATGATAAGAAAAAAAGTAATGTGTTTTTCAGGAAAAACTCATGATCCTGTGTAGTCTGATCCAGCAGGAAAAGATAAAAGACATTTAGCAGTGAAGTGTCAATATTATAAAACAGGCAGTAACTCCTTCAAATACCAACATTTGTTATGTCTATCTGTTGCATATTAGCAAGATTTTTTTATACTAAGTAGTGGTATGTAGACTTTACATCTGTAGTTAGATCATTTTCTAATATTTAAAAATTAGACCAGGAGGGAGAAAGAGCTTTATCTAACTTTAAAAGTGTTTATAGTTGAGCTGCTTTTCAAGGCTAGTTAGACAAATCAGACTGGCATAAGACACCCCTTAACTTTCATGTTGTGGATGTACCCTTGAATTACTTGGGAAGTGTTTTTCTGGATGACTGGTTGTGGTCAAATAAGTAGCTGTTCTTTTGTTAATGTGTCCCCAGAAGCTCATGTGCAAGAAAACCATATTTCATCAGGTTGCAGTAAAAGTGATCCCTGTGAGAAGAACGGTGACAAAGTTAAACGTGATTTTTCAGTGATAAAGTGAGCTTGTTCTATATGACAGATAACCAGTTTACCTTAAGGACTTGAGCATACTGTGTATTTAGCTTAGGAATGTACTTTAACTTAGGACATTACTTCGAGTCTGTAGATCTAAACTCCTTGCAAACCAGTTTATTTTAAGAGTCAAGCCAACTTTTTGCAATATTTGTCTGGTCTTAAGAAATGGAGAGCTCATAAAAAAACCTCTAGTTAAAATTGCTAGGGATTCCCAGGCCAGCTAGTATCTAACAAGAGCAGACTATAAAGGCAGTTCTAATGAAATCAAGTACTAAAAGTTGGATGAATGTTTTTGTTCTCAGATGGTTGTCTACACTCTGGATTGCTAGAGAAAACAGTAGAGATTTTGATGTTGTGGAAGTTCATACTTAGAACATTGGCTGTGCTGTCAGTAACCAGTGTTTGCTGTGTTTTCTCAAGTTGTGCTAGCCCCGAAGAAGGTCACCCAGGACACAGTGTGTCTTTTGGTTAAAATTTGTCTATGCTAGAGTCACCATGGAGATCACGCTGACAGAAATCTATTTCAAAAAGGATTTCCCTTTTTCTGACATTAATCCAGCAGGATTTAAAGGAGTGGATGACTTTCTGGCATGTGTTATAGTCTCAATGCAATTGCAATAGAGTTTCAAGGATACTTTAGAAGTGAGAGTTGGTGATATTTAAATGTTCCTTATATTGTGACTAAAAAAATGAGAACAGACACACCACTAAGTTGATAATTGGAAAACTGAAAAGCCAAATCCACCTGATAATATTACTTTTCATGTTAAATAAAACCCTTGAAAAATCCTGATGTATCATATCGTATATCCCAAGCTTGCTTTTCTAGTAGAATAATTTACTCTCCATTGCTGTAAAGAGTGTACATTGCGTATGGAAATAGTGTGATTATTTTTTCTTAAACAGATGATGTAAAAGATTTCAGCTAACTTCTCTCAAAAGAATACTTGAGGAATAGTAATATAGGAAAGAAGAAATTAGAGCTGTGCTTCCAAAGTTCATTCTTCTTGACAGGAGCCAGAAGTAAACCTGCAAAGCCAGAAGCCAAAAGATCACTCATCTTGTAGATACTGTTTAGAAAGCAGTAATTTTTGCTTCTTCAATTTGACTTTCATTTAGGATTTTAGTTCTTTTGCTTCCTGCTTAAACCCTTTGTGCTTTCATATCAGTATCCAAATGGAAACCAGTAACAAGTGATGTCACTCAAGCTTCCATACTGGGATCAGTGCTATTTAATATCATCATCAATGACAGATAGTGAGATTGAGTGAATTCTCAGTAAGTTTGTGGATGACACCAAGCTGAGTGGTACAGTTGATTTGCTAGAGGGAAGAGATGCCATACAGAGGGACCTTGACAGGATTAAGGGGTGGGCCCATGTGAACTTTCTGAAGTTCAGCAAGGCCAGGTGCAAGGTCCTGCAGCTGGGTTGGGATAAGCCCCAGTATCAATACAGGCTGGAGGATGAAGGGATTTAGAGCAGCCCTGCTGAGGAGGACTTGGGGGTACTGGTGGATGAAAAACTGGACATGACCTAGCAATGTGCGCTGGCAGCCCAGAAGGCCAACCGTACCCTGGGCTGCATCAAGAGAAGCGTGGCCAGCAGGTCGAGGGAGGGGATTCTACCCCTCTGCTCCGCTCTGGTGAGACCCCACCTGCAGTGCTGTGTGCAGCTCTGTGGCCCTCAGTACAAGACAGACATGGACCTATTGGAGCAGGTCCAGAGGAGGCCACAAAAATGATGAGAGGGATGGAGCACCCCTTCTATGAAGAAAGACTGAGAGAGCTGGAGGTGTTCAGTCTCGAGGAGAGAAGGCTCCAGGGAGACCTTCTAGCAGCCTTTAGGTACTTAAAAGGGGATTATAAGACAGATGGCGACAGACTTTTTAGCAGGGCGTGTTGCGATAGGACACAGGCTAATGGTTTAAAACTAAAGGAGGGTAGATTTAGACTAGATATAAGGAAGGAAGTTTATACAATGAGGGTGGTGAAACACTGGAACAGGTTGCCCAGAGAGGTGGTAAGATGCCTCATTATTGGAAGTGTTCAAGGTCAGGTCAGATGGGGCTGTGATCAACTTGATCTACTTGAAGATGTCCGTGGCAGGGTGTTTGGACTAGATAATCCTTGAAGGTTCTATCCAACCTAAACTATTCTATGATTCTGTAACGTTATTTATTCTGTTCATCTCTCTCTTTGTACAAGCATCTGTTGTACAGGCTTTCCTTCACAGAGTCACAGCATGGCTGAGGTTGGAGGCAGTATGGAGATTGTCTAGGCCAGCCCGCATCTCAAGCAGGGTCAATCAGGGCAGTTTGTTCAGGGTCATGCCCAGTCAGGTTTTGAATATTTCTGAGGATGAAGACTTCACAGCCTTCCCTTGTTCCAGTCTCACACTAGAAAAGTTTTCTTCTGTTTAATTTATTGTGTTTCAGCTTGTGCCCATTGCCACTTGTCTATTCACCTTTACAGCCTCCCATTGATTACTTATGCACATGGATAAGACATGCCTCCCTAATCCTTCTTTCCCCAGCATGAACACTCCCATCTCTCTCAGCCTCTTCTCATATGAGAGATGCTCCAGTCCTACCATCATCTTCATGGACCCTCCCTGCATTCACTCCAATACATCCATGTCCTTCTTGTACTGAAGAGCCCAGAACTGGGCACAGCTCTCCCAAGGAGGTCTTAGCAAAGCTAAGTAGAGGGAAATAATAATCTCTGTCAACTTGTTGGCCATGCTGTTACTAATGCAGCCCAGGATGCTGTTGCCCATCTTTGCTGTAAGGGCATGTTGCTGGCTTAAGGTCAACTTGGTGTCCACAAGGACCCCCAGCGTATCTCTGCCAAGCTTCTTTCTAACCAGTCAGACCCCTGCCTGGGTTATTCCTGTCCAAGTGCAATGCTTGGCATTTCACTGTTTTGAATGGCAGCACATCCACATGGTCTGTCAAGCCCTTCTCCCAGCCTTGTGTTCTCTGCAAACATGCTGAGGCTGTATTCTGTCCCATCATCTAGGTCATCAGTGAAGAGGCCCCAGTACCGACTTGCAAGAGTACTCCACTGGTGACTAGCCCACAGCTGGACTTCATACTTCTGTAGACAACCCTTTGAGCACAGCAGTGCAGCCAGTTTTCAGTCCACCTCCCTCTCCACTTACCTACTCTGTTCTTCATCCATTTGTCTATAAGGCTGTTAAGGGAGACAGTGTCAAAAGGCTTACTAAAGTAAATAAAACTAAATTCCAGTGCTCTTCCCTTATCCTCCCAGCTAGCTGTTTCATCACAGAAAGCTACCATGTTCATTAAAGATGATTTCGCTTGATAGGTGTGTGCTGACTGCTTCCACTCCTTAATATGTTTTAAAGTGGTTTCCAGGATTAGTTGCTCAACCACCTTCCCAGAGATCGAGGTCAGGCTGATCAGCCTGCAGTTCCTCAGATCCTCCTTCCCACCCTTCCTGAAGGGAAGGGTGATGCTTTCTTCCAGTCTTCAGGAACCTTCCACAAACCACCATGACCCTTCAAAGATAATCAAGAGTGGTCTTGCAGCAACATCAGCACCCATGGGTGCACTGCATCAGACCCACAGACTTGTGCAGGTCCTGTTTGTTTAAATGTCCCCTAGCCTAACCTTCCTCCACTGAAGGTAAGTCTTTCTTGCCCTGCTCTTTCCCACTGGATTTAGGAGCCTTGGGATTGCTGATGGCTGGTCTTAGTAGTAAAGACCAAGGCAAAGAAGGCAATCAGTGCCTCAGCAGTTACTCTGCCATCTTCCTCATAATCTGTCACTGCAGCATTAAAATATCCAATAATGCACATTTTTGCCCGGGATTCTAGCTTGGTTTTTTTCAGCCATTGGTTAGGGGTGTTTTGTTCTGGATTTTTTTTTTTTTTTCTCCTCCAGTTCCAGCTCTCATTTTTAATCCTTCTATGGGAAATTTTAGTTTGCTAATGTAGTTCTTCAAACCTAAATGCCAGTATTGTTAGAGAGCAAAAGGCTTTCAGTACTTTCTGCTGTACTACAAACTATCTCCAAGGGGTAAAAGAAAGTTGGAAGTAAACTTAAGCATGTAATGTATCTCAATGTGTACTAACAGACTGCATGATTATCCAGTTGTGTGGACATTACAGTGGGTATACCTGACTTTCAGTTAAGATTTCTAACATTTAAAGTCTGCAAGTGATAGCTTCTAGTGATTTTATTACTTTATGATGAATGGAGGTGTACAGATACACTATGAGATCAGAGTCTGTAACATTGTGCTATACAAAGAGTGACGTTTTTTAACAGTTTTGTCCAACACGGCAATTTAAAGGGCAAATAGTCATGTCTGTTGTAAAGTCTGGGCTCTCTGGGGAGTACATGAAAGAACCTGCAATACTGAACAGCTCATCACGTCTCTTTGTAAAGATGAGATTAGGAGAGGACACAAGATCTGTCTTGTTGGAATCTTTTTTTTTTTGGTCTGGATTGACTACCTTGATTCCTTTCCATAGTCAGTAAAGACACACATATTGGACTGATAACATTCATTTGTTCTTAAAACCTCTAAAAAACTGCTTGTTACAGTGAATTTGGTTACACTTTGCTATTGCTCTTAAAATAGCTGCTCAAATAAGAGACAAAACTGTAAGGCAGTGGTCAGTACCAGCCTTCGTCTTGACTCGTCTTTGTGAAAGGTGAACCTGAAATCCTTAACTCTTCACCCTTTCAGAGCTGTCTGTGCAACAACCTGTGCTCCACGGTTTCAGCACAGATTTGATAAGGCTTTAGTAAAAGGAAACGCAGCAATGGGTTGTAGTTCTGCATTTGCTGTACCTTCGTTCTTCTAGTTTTTCTGTTGATTCTGTATTTTCTCCGGTTGTCTGTACAGTTAACCAGGTACTCTAAGGACTTTCTTCAGAAGGATGCTCTCAGAACTGGCAGTGCCTTGGGAGCTGTTCTGAAGGTCACAGCACTCTGTCTTGCTTTTCATGTTGTTTAACTCACCAGTAATAAATGCAGTCTTGAATGTTGAAGATGAAGTGGTAACATAAGCAGTATAGTTATACATAAACAGTCATATCAAAAGCCAGAATAAAACCATGATTACTTGAAATACTTTTCCTGCTTTCCACTGTGAATATACCCCTGTTTTAAATGTACAGTAACAAAACAAAACTGAAAAGATTCAGCCTGAAAGGTTGTGATGAGGAAACAGTTTGGTGGGTTAAAAGCAAGTTTTTAAATAGTTCCTTTATACGCTTCCTGTTCAGGTAGCTTTATGATTTGAGGGGTGTGTTATTGAAATACAATAATTGTTTTCATTCAGGTAAACAAACATTAAAGATATTTGATGGGAATGATGCAGTGAAACGCAATCAATTTCGACTGATTTCAGTTCCAAGGATTGCAAAAAATGAAGAAGTTGTGGTAAGATACTCGGTGAAGGTCAATATTCCAGTGTGATAAAGGGGCATATAATTGTATATTACAATAGTCAAAAGCTAATAGTTTTACAAGTGTAACTCAACAACAACAAAATCTGTAAATGAGCTATAGTATTACAATGTAATTTGACTTCTTCATGTAGTGGTCTTATTTTAGAGCATCTAAAGAAGGGGTAGCCTACATATCTGTAACATAATGGAGACCACAGCATATCACATGTTAAGCACTCATTCTCATTCCCCGTATGACACTGAAGTCAGATTTTACTGATGTGAGCAATACTGGATAATCAGCTCCTTAGATCTTGCTTCTCTTCTGTAGTGTTTAGTGGTTTGACGTTTATCCTTGGCAGCCACCACTATTTCACTTCAATTAATCAGCTTTGAAGACTGAAGCATGCCATGGTCACCCCCACTCCTTGGCTGAGAGAGTAATGGATTATCAGTCACATAGTGGCCACTCCCTAGCTTTTCCAGTACTCCATCTGGGACGGAAACATGACTCAGTACTAAATCAAATGTTCAGTACAAATCTTAATTTACTGGGCTGGGCAGAGACCCCATGCTGTGCAGAAATTAAGCGCAGAGGGGGTATAGGGTGGTGCACAGTAGAACTGAGCATGGTGAGAACTTAGTCATAAAGGACATGGCACAGGAGTCCAGAGAATTTATTACACCAGAATTTTGACAATTTTAACCTACAGCTCCTTAAGATTTTTATCTTGATATTGTGCTCAGAATTTTGAAAATGGTTTGTAGTGTTTTGCATGTCAAAGATATTCAAGGAAAATTGTGTACAGTGATGAAAACACTGTTATTCATGAGTGCTACTTGCCTTTCAAGCACATTTTATTAGGCTACTGCTTATAATACCAGGGCAGATTAATACCAGTTCTCATAACTCACTCACTGGTCTGTATTCACTGCAGCATCTGTGTTAGCAGAGGTGCTGCAGGCATGGGCCAGTAATGGATGTAAAATTCCTGTGACTGCTTGCATCTTCCAAGGACAGCCCTTAGCTTTCTTCTTAACAGGTGTGTGGGTTCAAGGCAGCCTTGTGGCTGAGAAGCTCACTGATTTTTCAGCATCCCCTTAGTGCAAGAAGATTGAATATGCAGAGTTGGGCACAATCAAGTGTAATTTACCGTTTTCCTTGTGAAGTAAATTTTGGACGCAGTGAGTGTAGGTTTATTGGTGCTGAATTTTTACGCTTCATCTATGGAGTTAAAATGACTAGCATTTGACAAAAATACTGTGGGCTGTGTTCAAATCCATTGATATCTCAAGGTTTCTTTTTGTATCTTCCGCTAAAATTTGTTTTCAAAATTTCTCTCTTGGTTTGTTTTTTTGACATTGCTATTTATCCACTGTCCTGCTCTTAAAACACGCGTTAAAGGTTGGTTCCTTAAGTTAAGGTATTTATAAATGTCTATAGCTATACAGCAACTAACAGTGTCTTTTCAATAAATTGTTAATTTATCTTGCTGTGTTGTAGGAGGCTGCTTTGAGGGCATACTACATAAATGATGACCAGCAGGAGTATGAGCTTCAGACCTTCACGCAGCAGACACTGCTGTCTGAGGATGTTATCAACAGGAACGATGCTGCAGAGGATAGCAACTTGGGCTCGGTATTCCGTGAATCTGTTCCTGAGGCTTGGATCATCAGAGCCAAACCAAAGGATGAGGAAGTGATCAGAATTTATCCTGCCTGGCTGAAGTGAGTGTTTTCCTCCTTTATCATAAGATTATCCTGCTTGCCTATGTTTGTCCTGTGTAATCTAGCGTGGTGTATTTCAGTTATTGAAGTCACACAAGTATAACAGAGAATGTAGTTTCTTCTGCATTTCAGAATTCTTCTGTTTATTTTCCTGAATGAGTAATATACATATTATTTCTGTGCCTGGAAATGTGCTTGTGGGTTTCTTTACATGGAACATACTGTGCAACTTGTGCAGTTCTATTGTCATCCATTTGGCCAAGAAGATGCAACTTTACATTAACTGCATCTGTAAACAAACGATGACATACACATGACACTTGAAAGCTTGATGAGTTTTTTAAAGAAATCATAGAATCATAGAATC
>JMFS01066258.1:0-11061 GCA_000699545.1 Podiceps cristatus | reverse complement strand
TCTCTCCATTCCTCCTCCTCACCCCACCGGGAAAGGAGGGGTGAGCAAGCAGCTGCGTGGTCCAGTTACCTTTTGGGGTTAAACCACGACAGTACATCTATACTTTTCTTGAGGAAACCTGGCATTTTTCAGAAGATAATAATTTTTTCAGATAAGACATAGAAGTTCTACCATCTTTTAGCTTAGATCAAATCATCAGGAACGTCATGAATACATTCTACCAAAGTAGGTATGATATTGAAATTCCAAATCACAGATCTTTTATATTCAAAAATAGAACTATTATATCTTTTTTCTTCCCTTGAGCTAGCTCAGAACCAGCTGTCAAAAAAAAATCTAAAAAATCCCATACTACCTATCTTTTCTTATCCTTTTAGACCATTTCACTCTTTTTCAGCTTTTAATAAGAGGGAGTGCATCATACTATCTCCAAACACAGACATGCCTAATGTAGTGGTGCACAGGAGATGAGACAGATCTTACTACTCTCTATTTCCCACTGCAGTGCTTTAAAGAGAATCACAGTCAATTTATCAGGTTACTGTTTGCAAGAGTTGGACCTTAATCTCACTATCTTCTTCAAAACTGCATTTTGGTGCATATTTGGTTTATGTTTAAGCATCCTGTCCCTCTTACTGAAAACAACACTTTTTTACCATAAAACTGCATACTTTTGCCTTGGAAACACAGCAGTGATGGAATAATTCCCATGTAAACAAAGGAAAAATATCCAATTTTAGTGATATATGGCAAAAATAGAGTGTCAATTTGCTGTCTTTAGAAGATTGACTGGTATACATTGACTGGTATAATAGAAAAATTGCCTACTTACTGTGAGAAGTACCTCACTCTTACTAAAGTCTATAAATGTTTTCAGGTGTTGAACTAAATCCTTAGATAGTATATGTCAATTGTATTGATTGTAAAGGAACTACCCTGACTTACAGTAGCTGAAGGTGTTATCCCAATGGCTTCAAGAGAAGTGGGACAGATCTTTTATCATGACCACAGACTGACAGTTTTTCTGCTTGTCTCATAGTTTACCAAACTGAAAGAATAATACTGTCCATCTCACAGAAATACTGAGAAGAGTACTAGTTATCTTTTGCAGAACTGTTCTAGCAATCTTGAGTATATTATGCATATATCATCATAATCATAACAATAGAAACAAATAAAGATAGGTAGCAATATGACAGTTTTCTCAGTCTAGAGAAAGCACAAGCGAGATTTCAGAGGAGAAAACCTCGGCAAGCCAGAAAATTTCTACATCTACTCAGAGCTTACTTTGACAACAGCAGACCCAATCATCAGCTCAGACAAGTTTACACTTGGAAGGCCTGAAGAGGAAAAGTGGCTTACTTTTAAGCCAGCCACATTATTGCTCCCTCAAATACTGCAAATTGCAGTGCTGTGCATGGAGTGCCAATTTAGCTTCAAAGAAAACAGCTATCACATCAAAAGCAGCGTAGTTATAGCAGCACAGCACTTGGCACAGGAAAAGGCATCCTGGTAAGTAGCTTATTTCAAGGTAAGGAGAATACAAAGATGTTTCTCTCTGCTACTGTGCCATCCACTAAGGAGATACTCATTGGATTGAGTCAGTACTATACCTGAGATTGTTTTCTTTAAGAATGCAGTTCTGAAGAATTACAGCAGCTGTTGGGTGCTACTGAACCAGTATCCTTCATCCTCCTCTCTGGAGACTAACCTGTTTGTGACACCTTCTAGTTCCCTTCACATACTTGACATGTTTTGTATTGAAAAAGTTGGAAGTAGAGTACTTGCACCTTGAACAGCTAATGTTCCCCTCCCTGGACAATTTTCGTACAGAGAGAAAAATATCTTCTCTTAAAATCTATTTCCACTAGCATTTGTTAACCTGTTGTTTTACTGTTTAAGACTGCTCACAACTCTATCTCAGATTTTTCCATTGATAAATACCAGATAACATATGTTAGAGATAATCACATAAGCTTTTCTCATCCCAAATTTCTTCTTCCAAAGAAATTTCCAGATGTCCTCTCAGGACAACTTTGCTCTGTTTTATGCCTGACAGTGATAAGCAGCTGGGACATGGACCAAAGACTAAGTACAAACATGTTCCTCATTCCATTGTCTAACGAATATATAAAACTGAGACATTAACATGTCATGGAAATAGATATGTGCAATTTTGATATTCTGACTAATGTATATTGTGTAAAGGTTTTCTCCAGTTGCGTTGCAGCATAAGATTCCAAGGCCAATATACAAGTTTTTTGAGATGTAGAATTTTAAAGATCATATTGACCTCTCCTGTAAAGCTATGAAAAATATTTTATTCAGGTAACAACATCTCATCTACTACTTTATAGACTAGAAGTATTTCTGTATTTCTTTCAAATGATTCTATCAATTCAAATTTAGACTTTGTTGCAAGAAATAATAAATTTAAACTAAGTAAAGCATTTCTGAAATATCCCTTTAACACTTCAGATGTCAGCCAAAAATAAATTGATATGGCAATACTTTCAGTAAGCCCAAACTAAATCGGTAGTACATTATCACTAAAGCAAATTACATATCAAATAAATTAAATATACAGGTGATGGGTCTAGCTGTATTTTCCTTTTTTACTAAAAAAACCCCAATCCCTACACAGAAATTTTATATAGAACAGTAATACTTATTAATTCTAGCAAGTTGTTTGTAGAATTTTCTGTACAATTAAAAGCTGTTTCAATACCTCATTGAGCCAATAATTAGAAACTTTCTTCTAATTTCACCCTAAAGCTGTTCACATATCTTCATGTTTGTGCCAGTGCTGTTTGTCAGCTTTAATATTATTTCCATCCAGTGCTGCTTTCAAAGAGATTGATAGTATTCCTTTAATAATATAAAAATATGATTAAAATATCTTTTTTCATTCTGCTTTTTCATTTTCAAGGAGAAAAAAATAAATACCTTCCTTCACCTCCCTATACATCTTTACCATCTTGGAGCTGAAAAAAAACTGTATCAATGTCTAATTAGTCATCTTTTTTTTCCCTTGACAATAAGCTTTAAAAGTAATGTTGCAAGTCTTTTCTGGAATCTTTCCTCCTTTCCCAAAATCTAGCTCCTTTAGATCACATAGAAGAACAAAGTAAGCCACAGAAAAACAAAGGGAGTTTCTCTCACTATGATCATTGTGAAGCCACAAAGCTGTGCTCATACCCGTTCCTTACCGGACAGATGTTGAAGACTGATGTGAAAACAGACAAATGGTTTTACAGGTTCTATTACAAATCGTCTTCAAATTTACATTAGTAGGATCCCGAACTTCCCTTTCTTGTTTTTCTAGTTCATTATAGCCTTTTTAAACTTTATTGTAGTAGCACTTTTCCATCCAGGTTAGTAACCATGTCATTGTTTCTGAGTCAGCCAAGATGCAAGATATTTAGTGGGGAGGTTCACTGTATACCATATAGAAAATAACAGAGTGGAATTCACTACTCAAAAACAACGTAAGAACATAAATTTTTCATACAGTGTTTTTAAATTATTAAAGTTGCTAAGCATAATATTTGGGGACATACATGCAAATATGGTATTTGCCATTTTAAGTTGGATTTTGTTCTACTTTCTTTCTTAAGTGAAAGAATAAAAATCAACCAAGTAAAAACTACATCTATCACTTCTCAGAATAGATTGCAAGGTCACTAATGAGAGTTCTAGTGAGATAACAGAATAGTAAATATTAACTTAGAAGTGGATTTTCTCTTCAGCATTCTTTCTCTAGATACATTGCATACCTGAAAAAAAGGCTGGGAAGGAAACCACAGCTGTGTCTTTTTATTAGGGACAATCCATTTTTATTAAAATTGTATGAAAAGAGAAATAAAAGCTTCATGTCAGTCAACTAATTTCACTAGCCAGACTACAAGCTCATAAGTCAATCCTCCTGACAAAATTTTTAAAGCACCTCTTCATTTTGTTTAATAAAATTTTATTTTTATAAAGCCTTCCACCTATAAAAAGTACAGGAAGTCTTTATTACTGAATCACAGTGATTTTTTTAAGTTAATGAATTCTTACAAGATTAACCTCTTCTCAAGACTTTAATTATTCCTTTATGTCAGTATGGGTTTCTTTTCTGTTTACTTTATAGTAAATTATCAACAGATAATATTTAAGGACCTTTTCCTGATAATTAAAACAAATTCAGCTGTTAATTTATTTGAATAAGATTATGACTGTAAACTTTTTCTTGTGATAAAATTTTGAGAAGTGCAAACTTTCTAAATTAATTTCTTAATTAATAACCGAGAGAGAGGAAATGGTGTGCAGGTCTGTTAGATTTGATATTATCAACTTGTTAACTGATCTTGAGTAGCATTTAGAATGCGTTCCTGGAAACCTATCATCACGTGACTATTTTTTGCTCACGACAGAAAACTTGCTGAATTAGAAGTGCACCTTGATTGCAACTGGCATGAGTGCAGCTGGGAAACAAACATGATCCTTCACGTGAGCTGAACTATTTGGATCTTTGCAACACTGAAAAGACTGTATAGCTCCTGCATCTTATTTACCCCTCAGGGATTAAATATGGAAGAAGGATGAGGAGAGATGGATGTATTACTTTTGACAGCCAAACCACTGGAATACATATTGTTTTGAAAAGTATTGTTACTTGTTTTGTGTGTGTGTGTGGCAGGGGGATTCCAGAGGAGGTGAGATGGTAGGTAATTCTGAGGGCTAGGTGATTAAGGCTTTGAGGATCGTGCCCCAAACTGCTGAATCTCAGCAGTTTGCACAGTTGTCATATGACTATAATAATATTTACCTACTCAGAGAGGTGTGTAATTAGTTATCTAATAAATGCATGTAAAGCACTTTGAAACCCTCAAATGAGAGATCATTCTGTAACTGTGAGTAGGCAAAAATGCATTTCTTATCACTGCTTCACTTTCTTTTTCAAGCTGCAATATTTATTGTGTGGACCACAAAACCCTTAAAACATATATCACAGTTAGTGATTTACAGTGTAGTAAAAGCTGTATAGTGCATACACATATTTTGGATTAAAATATTATCAGTGTATCTTAGCCTGTGTGAAACTTAACTTACCAGAAAAGGTAATGCTTTTTGCATAGTTATGGCTAAGTAATTTTTCTTCATTGAAAAAGAAATGTCAGCTAAAGTGGAAGGGTTCAGAGTGCAATGAAGTCTGGGCTCATCCAAAGAATGGTGTGAATTTGAGTGTCAGATTCATCTCTGTGCTGGTATTGACATGAGACAAAGAAGACATGAGACATGTATTTGCAGCACAGGATAATTCATCAATACAAGCTAAGGTTATCAGTGGTGGGTACTTCAGGCTGTATGCCTGCTTCTCTTCCCTTGATGGGTACAGCAAGGACTAGACACCAGGAAAACAGGTTCACTGAACTGCTTTTATCTCTTGGCTGTTATATACCTCAATATATTGACTTTTTCTTTCCCCACTTGAAGTCTGCCTCTTGCTTATTCTAGAATGTCTGCTATGTGCATATTGTGATTAAAACCTTCATACTTAGTTTGAGAACATATATGTTTTTCTCAGAATGAATCTTAAAACAGGGGCATGTCGTGGTTTAGCCCCAGCTGGCAGCTGAGCACCACAAGGCCTCTTGCTCCCTCCCTTCTCCTGTTGGGGAGGGGGAGACTATTGGGAAAAGAAAGGCAAAACTCCTGGGTCTGGACAACCATTTAACAGGACAGCAAAAGAAAAGAAAACAAACAAGCCAACCCCCAACAGTAACAAAAACAGAGTGTACTTAGTGTTGGAAACCCAGCCTGCTCTTGAGCAGCAATCCCCCACCTCGGTGCCTTCTCCCTCCTTATAAGGAGTATGCTGGTCCCATGGTATGGAATAGTCCCCTGCCCAGCTGCTGGCGAAAATTAACCCTATCCCAGCTGGAACCAGGACAGGGCCTTACTGCACAGAAATTTATGATTTAGGAGTAGGACTCTAAGGAAAAGTTTATTTATGAGTCAGATCTTCCAGAATACGGCACTACTTTCCATTTCTACGGCAATTATTCTCTCAGTAATGTCTTGGTTGATACAGCTATCAGTTCAAGTTTCGTTGTCTGCCCTTTTCATTTTGGTGTGTTTTAATTATATTGTATGTAACATAATATTAGTTTACATAAACAAACTTCTCCTTTGGCTGCTTTTCCTTTATCTTTCGTAGGCATTTGGATTTAGACTTTCAGTCTTTACTTGTTTCAGTAAGCCTTTGCTCATATGCAATATCTAAATATGACTTAGAAAAAGGTCTAAAGCTCAAATGAAGTCAATGAAAATACTTTGAGACATAAGTAAAAGTAATTTCTTGTCATGAGTAATGTTTGCACCTTCAGGTCCAAAATGGTATGGTGATTTGGTTGTAACTAAAACATAAAAGATGTCATTTCACATTAAAATATCTGCTCGATTTTACTGTCCTTTCTGCTAACTATTCATGTGTAAATCATGATTGCTACCTAAGTTCTCAGGTATAATACATACTCTTGCTTTAAGCAAGAAATTAGATGCATTGTGTACTTGGAACAAAAAAGACATTAAATTAGGGGTTACATAATTTTTAGAAAAAGATGTCTCGTTAGTCAGAAGTAAAAGTGTTTAAGCCAGCTCAGTTTCTCCTTTCAAGGCTGAAAGATCCCTATGCAGCTGCACATCTGACTGTGTATATGACCAGAATAACTCCGCTTTAAGGTTCCAGGTTATAGTCAAAGACAGTCCTAAGTTTCCAAGCAGTTTTGGAATAAGAATATTAGAAGTTTAGAATATACTTTGCATTGACTCAGTCCTTCACAAAAAGCGGTTGTAGATGTTTACCTTCTTGGACTAAACCAGGAGGGGTGTGGTAGGGAAGAGGACAATAATGTCAATGGATATTACCTTCTATTCTACAACCGATGCAGAGGTGTTACTCCTCTGTATACAGGAACATTGCCTCTCTGATTATTAGTAATATATATCTAAATTACCTGTCAAAAGCTGATTTTTTAATAAAACCATTTCCTGTTCTTCAGAAGTATTATATTGCAATTAACCAAAGCTTTTTCTCTCCACTGTGCAGTGACACCATGGTGGTGGTCTACAACAGATAAAAGCCTAGATAACACCACAAAAAATATTTTGCTTTTGAAAGACAAAATAGTTTTAGATGGCCACCGTGAAACAGTATAAACTGGATTCTTAGGTGTGCAGACTGCACACTTTTTGCCTTCTTGCTTTCTTGCAATTTGCAAATGATTACTAACCCTTAGGGACATCTCTTCAATGAGCACCTGACAGAATTTGAAGTACCTGCACTCAATAAAAAGCTATTGGATTTCAGGAAGTATCAGAAAGTGAAGGCTGAGATTTTTATTTTTATGTGAGCATGCTGATGTGTGTTTTTATTAAGAATTATAATGACTTGGGTTTTTTCTCTATCAGGGAATGCTTGTGTTGAAATTGGAAAAAAATCAAGGGTGATAGGACAATTATTTTTCAGCCCATACTAAATTCTTAGGAAGGACTATCTTCTTTAGACAGCAATCAAGTTCAATAGATTCACCTAATATTTTGAAAATAAAAAGGTTTTCTGAAGTAAATAATGTTTTTAAACTACACAAACAGGGTTAGAGTAGTACATTGAGGGCATGTATTTTAAATGTAGAATTTATGACAGGAGTAGAAACAGAAGCCTCTAGAAAATAGGGAAATAAATTCTTAGACTACTACAGCTGTGAGCTATCCTTGGAGTTGTACATATTTTGGGCCTCTATTCATTCTTCTTTGTTCTTAAGCCTGGAAAGATGTAGAGGTTGAAACTGTCAGCTGTAGGTAAAAGGAATCAAAGTCTAACATCTGGTCATCATGAAAAACAGCTTTCCTATAGCTTTCTCATTTAAACAAGAGTGCTTTTCATTAGGGAGCATATGGTCTTGTTAATGTGAATGTGGTCATGTGCTATCATGCTTATTTTAAGTATGTTCTTATGCCAAGGTCAAAATGAACAGCTTTATATCAAAGCCAATAGCCATCAGGCAGTCAGTTATGATCTTAGAGCAACCACAACAAGACAATAATTTGCTATATAATTAGTAAAATGATATTACTATTATCAAGTATTACTACCTATTATGGAGGTGAGGAAAATGGGTATAGAAGGTTCTTAGAAAATATCTGACAGCTGGTTACAGGCTTGTTACTAACTCCTAGTTACTAAATCTATTAATCTTTAGTCACTCCATATTCATCTTCTGTGGTCCTTTGGGGGAAAAAAACCAAACCAAACCAAACCAAACCAACAAACCGAACCAAACCAAACCAAACCAAAACAGCTACTGGATAACATACAAATGCTTCCCCCAGGGATATTCAGCATTTCTGCTCCTGAACATAGGATACAGATTTTAGCACACTCCTGAGGTTCTTCTTACAAAGTGTCTAATCAATATGATGGTGTTGATCTTCATGCCACTAGTAGCAAAGTGCTAGAAAATTCACAACAGAAAATTGTAGGTCACACTACTGGTTCACAGTCTATTGTCTTCAACTCCCCAGGTAGTGTGAAGTTTTAAAGCTGATGGAGTCATAACATCAGAGGAAGCAAAACCCAGGTCTATGCTGAATAACAAAATTATTGTTCCCATGCTAATTAGGTCTTTTGAATAACTATTCAGAAACATAACTTCTGACAATGATAATCTCTTCTATGAGAGAATAGTTGCTTCTAATTGCTTTGTTAGTATGGAGAAAAGAGCTACAAGGCAAGAGCTGTTAGAGCAGGTGTGGCTGGAGGTTAAATGCATTTCAGTGGATTCTGATGGAGAAGACAAGCAACTCATAAGCTCAGCAGGCAGACACAGTTGGATGTAGACAGCCAAACAACATGTATGCACATTTACAGGAAACTATATTTTAAAACTAATTTTACTAGAAGGCTATGATTCTATAACAAATATCATAGTGAATGTGGACAAAATTGTTTCAATTCCTGACTCTGACATTCCATTGAGGAAGATATTCTGCATGTGTGATGAGGATAGAATCATGCTTTTATGTAAAAAGTGGTGTTTGAACTAAAGCAGCTGATAATGCTCTGTGCAGATATTCCATTTTCATGTCTAGAGTAACCAGCATATGTAGTGTTAAAATATTTAAAATTTACATAAGAATTTTAAATATCTAAGAGAATCTGAATCAGCTCTTCAAGAAGTTGGTGGGCACTCTTCAGGTTGCTGGAGACATAGTGATTTCATGGATTATAGAAGTGAAATGAGGGACTTGGGTGTAAATAACTCCTAGCCAGCATGGTTTTAGGCTGAGGATTATGAGGATTATGCATACTTCAAAGACACAGTTCAAGCAATGCATAGGTTTCTAGCAGTGGCAAAGTATCACCCAGCATATGGTATTCTGTTGTATGTTATAGAAAAATTTTTTATAATGTTTTTGTTAGACCCTGTTAAAATGTAAGCATCCTTTACAAGGAAGGCAAGATAGCAGAGCTCTGAATTAAAATCTTTTTGCTTTACCTATAAAATAGCTTTAAGACTTGATTATCAGTGTTTGCTTCATCTAAAGGATTTTATTTGAATTGAAATTCAAATGAAATTAGAGATCTGTGCATATCTTGCTGTTAAACAACAATTAATTGACTCCTTTTGCAGCACAGCAAATTATCAGGAAAAGGAAAAAGCAGAATAGGAAAAATATAGCAGTGAATGAAATGTGTATTTATATTTTGACATCCATAGATATTATTTCTGTTTGAGTTTGAAATCCTTCATGCAATTCTACTGAGATTCTCCTTGTGTTTGAACAAGACTTTGAGATGCCAACATCACAGTACAGATGTATACAGCATCTATACATGACAGGCTTGAACCTAACATCTGCATAGTCTAGTTTGTGTCCAACTAATCAGTTGGTGCTTCAGTATGTAACATGTTTGTTACTGTGAACTGAGTCTTTAGCTATCCTTTGTGCTGCCGTGTGTTTTATTTTGTGCTGAGTTAAAGAAATGTGATGACTTCCATTTGATTTTATGAAAGTATTGGAGGCAAAGTTTCAGATGATGGGCCAAACAGGGAGATAAAAACACAGGATATTACATTTCACAGACTACTGAGTCTATCATCATAATTATCATCCACATCAAAGAAAAAAAACCAAAACAACCTCTTCTGGGATTTATAGTAGGGGAGTGTCACTTTGAAACAGGGCTGCATCTATCCCTAGATCTCTGCAATACAGTCTGTGTTTTGAAGTGATTGCTGAGAAGATGAGGCCTTTTCTCTCAAGCCTACATTCTGATGACTGATACTATCATGGGTTCATGTGGATGTGCATACATATGCACATGTGCGCTTGTGTCTTATTAAATCTCAAATTTACACTGCTCTTCTGCTGCCAGCATTGCCAAGGCGCTGACCAAAAGAGGCCTAAATATGATGAAATCACAAAGAGAAGCAAACACACATTACTAAGAGTGTAATGAATATTTGAAGTATGAACTGAAACAAAGTTATAGTAAAGGATCAAAAAGATATAGTTTCTGTCATTTGGTTCAAATGCTCAAAAGGTATGCTATGTCTTATCTGGATAAAGCTGTAAACAAAAGGTGAAGTTTGATAGACTTTTGATATACCTCTGTGAAAGTACATTATCTTTGTGTGTTGGGATCTGGTCCTTAAGTCCACATTTTCCCTTTGCTTTGGCTTTATATGTTTGACTGTAGTAAATGCTCATAATTCGCACTGTCACAACTATTTATTGACATCTGGCTAAAATAATTTTAAACTGATTTAAACCACATTTTTGAAATTTTAACTGTCAAAAACTGTTGAGACTTTAAGCTACACAAATGTTGTAATAAAGAAGTTGTGCCTCTGGAACTGTTTCATATTACCATCAAGGAGAAACTTTACAAGTTATTCCTACAAAGAGCTTACTTGAATGAATATTCAATAACAGTTAATAATTAAGGATATGAGTCATATCTTAATTTAAATAAGTATTCCTGCACTTACTTTTTTTTTTTTTTTTTTTTTT
>KL271326.1:8363-25952 GCA_000699545.1 Podiceps cristatus | reverse complement strand
CCCCCCCATTTATTTAGGGGTGGTTTGTTGGTTGTTTTTTTGTTTTTGTTTTTTCACCTGAGAGTTACAAGTTATTTAATCACACTCTTCTCTGGTTGTTTTCTTCTGTAGCTTTGTGTTCAAAGCTAATTATTTCCTACTTTTAGGTACCTAAAGTGCATTCAAGGAAAGGAGCACTTCTAACTACTTTTCTAGCCTCTCAGCACTGAAAATGAATAGCTGACATTTTAGCATGAAATCTCATTGCAGTATTAGTGTGACACAAAGTGGAAAAAGTGTGTGTGTGTGTAAGTGTGGCTGTGTATATGCATACATTCTCATGTATAATGTGCATATAATCTATAGCATGTAGGCAAGCATACATATTTTGCTGTGCTGGTCTTGCTTATTGCAGTGGCCAGCTGCTCTTGAAGAACGAGGAGCAGTTTATGGTGATCAGGTTATCCTCGCTGTAGTGAAGTAAGCCTTGGTTTTGCTTTGTAAGGTTGTCAGGACAACAGCTTATTATTATAGTTTCAAGTGGTTTTGCTCTATAGCAATGAAGGGAGCTGTTTCAAAGAGAGTGGCTGCCTTGCCACATTGGGCTGCAGGATTGCCAGCTGTGATTTGGGTTCAGCGGGATGCTCTGGGTTTGTCATGTAAAAATTCTAATTGATGATGAATGCAAACCCAGTGTGAGAATAATTTTGTTCATTGGACTAATGCAAAACAACCCATTGTATTTACAAACCCATGGCCTATTTTCTCAGCAGTATTGTCATTACTCTTCTGTTCTCTTCCATCTGAGACTCGGAGAAAAATGTTTTATGTTTGACAGTATGGAACCTATGATACGAGTTGAGACAAGGTAGGAATTAGTTTAAGGCTATGTTATGTCAGTGTGCTCCAATCTGACACTGGAGCTAACAAGTGAAAACCGCTGGGGATTTCTGTTAGGTTTAGTTTGTCATGTATTCAACAAAAACATCATATGAAGTTGGTGTTCAATGATAAGCCATACAGTAATTGTTTTAGTGTTGTCATCCTGAAGAGCTACTATTCTTGTTAAATGCTAAATGAGAAAAATAATGCCTATTATTACATATAGCAAGCTAAATGACTAAAAAGGTGCTTCTCTGCATGTCATCATTATATGCAAGAGGTGCAATAAATTCAACTGAAATAACTTTAGATTGTTCGCATCTTCAGGAGTAGGAAACTTGTTGGAATATTCAGCAGGGAGAATTATATGAAGAAAGCTTTCAAATAACTTTGAGGATTTTTTTTTTTTTATTTCATAAAATATGCTAATGCATGGGACTTGTTTGACACTTCTGTAACGTCCTTTGTATTGTTTACATAAAGATATCCCTGAGTTTGATCTTCAAATTCCTTGATCTGGGTTGAGCTCTAGTAGTCAATTAAGTAATGTCCAGGTAGCTAAAATCCTTTATCAAAACAATAACCTTCTATTTAAAATTCCCTTTCCAGACACCTGAAAGAGCAGTCCATTCATAATTTGACAGAGATACATAGGCATTGGCATTCAGTTGTGGAAGCTGGCTGACAGAATTAGAAGATATTGGGATAAACCTGTCAATGCTCAAAATGTTTCCTCCTTTGTCTGGCTGCCATTTTTTTCAGATCAGGCAGGTACTTCAGAGGTGGTTGTCTTACCCCTCTCAGATTCTCTGCTACTTGCTATCCCCTCCCCCAACAACTTCCTTAGTGTATTTGTACATCTCTGAATCACACAGCCTTGTTTGCATAGGAAACCATTTCAAATGATTATTTTTAAAGGTGGTGAGACAAGGTTGGGTAAATATAGTGATCGGTGTAATCCATAACAGTGTGAGAACGGGCTTGCTTATTTCCACTTCTCTTCAAATGTAAAATTTGACTAGTTTCCTATAAGAAGGGAACAGGATAGATGAGATACCTGAATTGGTCCAGAGCTGCACCAGTGGTTGCTCAGAATCCTATACCCAAAAAAACAGGCTGTCAAATACAAACTGAGCTTCAGCAATGCTTTATTTATGAGATGAGGTTTCTACCGTTAGAGAAGAGGGCTTCTCCAGGATTCTGAGCTTTTGTTGGCCTCTTACCCTGCCCTCCCCAAACCCCATTATTTTTTGTGGAGGTTTCTGAGTGAAGGGCAAGCAGTACTTCATTAGTCCATGAGATTCTTAGAAGTGAAAATTTTGCTAATGTCAGTGTTTCTCTCACACTTGAGGTGCTTTGTGCTTTTTCTATGTGGTTGTGTAACTTTTAAAGTGAAATTTCTGTGAGCATAATTACACTTGAAACTTTATCTTTTCTATCAATTTTTGCTGAGTCAAGCAGTCTCAAAAAAAATCTCGAGGCAGAGGGAGGTGTGGCAATGTGTGATTGCATAAGGCTTGTTTCCTTAGAAAATAGCTCTTAAAAATACCTGACAGTTTTTTTTTTTCCATCATACTGATCTGCAGCGAATGGATACTGCACTTTGTAAAATGTTTTGGTTTTACTTTGACTTTTCTTCCTGCATTTTTTAAAGTATTGTTAAATAAATAAGATTACATTAATATCATAGAATCATAGAATGGTAGGGGTTGGAAGGGACCTCTGGAGATCACCTAGTCCAACCCCCTGCCAGAGCAGGGTCACCCAGAGCAGGTCTCACAGGAACGCGTCCAGGCGGGTTTGAGCGTCTCCAGAGCAGGAGACCCCACACGTCTGCCAGGGCTCGGTCACCCTCACAGGAAAGAAGTTTTTCCTTATGTTAATATGGAACTTCCTGTGTTCTCATTTGTGCTGGTTGCCCCTTGTCCTGTTGCTGGGCACCACTGAAAAGAGTTTGGCCCCATCCTCTTGACAACCACCCTTGAGATAAGCAAAGATGGGATCTCCTCTCAGTCTTCTCTTCTCCAGGCTAAACAGCCCCAGCTCCCTCAACCTGTCGTCATAAGAGAGACTTCCAGTCCCCTTATCATCTTAGTAGCCTTCTGCTGGACTCTCTCTCCACCCTCTGAGCTCTGTGGTTCATCCAGCTTTCAATCCACCTCACTGTCCACTTCTCTACCCCACACATCCCAATCTTACTTATGAGGATGCTGTGGGAGACAGTGTCAAAAGCCTTACTGAAGTCAAGGTAGACAACATCCACTGCTCTCCCCTCATCCACCCAGCTAGACACACCATCATAGAAGGCTACTTCCTCTTGGTGAATCCACGTTGACTATTCCAAATAACCTTCTTTTCCTCCACATGCTTGGAGATGGCATCCAGAATAAGCTGTTTCATCATCTTTCCAGGGATGGAATATTAATAATATAAATGTATAGAGTGTACCTTTATGCCTCGTACTGCGTGTACAAACTGTGTCTTTGTATGCACAAATAGTTAATTGAATATCTGCCTTGCTTTGTGCCTATGAAAATATTGTGGGTGAGTGTTAAAATAGGGTATTTACATGTATGCATTGTAATAACAATGTCTTCTGGGAAAATAGGTGCTTAATGGTAATGTTTTTCTTTCTTATGTAGACTGTACCCAACTGTGTCAATGTTCCTGTTCACTCATTTTACAATATCCGGTATTGGATATTGTCAGGTCAGAGGTGTTTAAAGTTGCCAGTTAGAGATTCTCATGAAGCACTTTTTTTCCCCATACCAGCTGTCTCAGCCACATCTCTCAGTACAATTGTATGAATTCTTTGTGGCAGTAACAGGAGCCACTATGGGGAAAAGTAATAATAAGAGACATCTAAAATACGTTAGATAGCCCTCTCTGTGACTTAGTAACCAGTTATAAGGTTGAAAAAACTCCACCAGAGAAACCATTCTTCATAGGCTTGCAGCAAGTGCTGTCCAGACTCCTGTTCACCTATGGGTCACTGTGTGAAAATTTACTAAACTAGAAATCCCCTAAGTAGAGGTCAACATATCTGTTGTATCTGTATATGAAATACTAGTTAACTAAACTGATAAGTAAGTGTAACTTTCATTTATGTAATTCTTTGTATTGCTTTGTTTATTATGCTGTGAAGCCTTCCACATTTCATCATTCATGTATAAGGGGAATAATGACTTTGGGTTTCCCTGGTTAAGTAGTGAAATTAGTTTTTATTTTCATGGACCATATTTATAGATTCTGAAACTTAAAATGTTTTTGTTTTATGCATAAACTTTTTTTTTTAGTCTTATGCTTTTGTCCCCAGTAGGAAGAAATCTAGGTGTTTGGTCTTTTGTTTTGTTTTCTGTTTTGTTTTGGGTTTTGTGTGTGTTGTTTTGTTTTTTGTTTTTTAAGCAGTAATTAATATGGCCTTGTGTGAAGTTCCTGAGTATCTTTTATATGCTTATTGATAGTCCTGGGACCTTTTTGTATATTGCTGAAATGGTAAATACCATCAGATTAGATTTAATATCGCTTATGGCCATTTGCCCATCATCTACTTTGAGTTTATCCAGGCTTTTAGCATGGTTTTCAACAGCATCTGTATAGCCAAGTTGCAGTGCTATGGTTTGGGTGGCAGGACTGACTGTATTGTCAGGCTTAAAATGTAGCAGTTAATGGTTTGTATTCCACCTGGAGACCAGTTACAAGTGGAGTACTGTACTGGGACCTATTGTGTTTAGTACCTTGATCAATGACCTGGACGAGGAGCTGAACTGTATCCTCATCACATTTGCATGTGGTATCACCTTGGGGGAGTAGTTGGCATGTTTGAGGACAGTGCTCTACAATTTAGAGAGGCTGTTGGAATGGACCATTACAAACCTGGTGACATTCAACAAGGATAAATGCACGTTCTTATGCCCTACAGGCTGAGGACTGACTGCCTGGGAAGCAGCTCTGCAAAAGGTACCTCCACACTCTGATAGGCCTAAGTCAGCATGTCGGTTTTTACTCTGACAGTGGAAAATGCTGGCATCACAGTAGGCGTTATGAACAGGAGCATAGCCAGTGGGTTGCCGGTATTCAGCATTCCCTAGACCACCACACTGGTTATACCCCATCCAGTTTTGGTTCCTCAAATACACGAGAAACATTGATTAAACGGAAGCCAGTTCAGTGGAGAGCCATCAAAATAAGGGGTTTGGAGCACATAAGCAGAGGCTGAGAGAAGTGGCTCTGCGTAGCCGGGACAACAGAAAGCTCGGGGGATACTTAATAGCAGCCTCATGAGGTGATCCCTAAGAGAGAGATAATTAAGAAGGCAGAGCCAGACCCTTTACAGAGGTACATGTCAGGAGGAAAAGAGACAGTGGCAGTAATCTAAAATGGGTGAGGTTCTGATTTGGTACTAGGAAACAAAAGTCACCCTGAGGACACTGAGGAATTGGAACAGGTAGTGCAGGCAGGTTGTGAAATCTCCATCCTTTCCAGTTTTTGAGACCAGACTGGCCAAAGCCCTAAGCAAGTCGGTCTAAATTCAGTGCTTTGAGCAGGAGGTTGGGTTAGATGGTATTTTGTGATGCCTTTCAGTGTGAATTGTTCTATGAAATACCAACTTTTTCGTGATAGTTGATCTGATAATTGAGAATTTTAGTTGATATTCCAGCATACTGTGTTTCTTCTACTTTATTATGGTACAGAATATTTCTCTATTATGATGTTGGGAAGATTTTTTTTACAAGACTAAGAAATAGTATTATGTACTCAAATTACATATTCTTTGTTTAAACCAGTTGACAAGAATTCCCAAATAAATTATTGGCAGTTAAACATTTTATAACTATAGTACTTAACAAAACAACAAGCATTTGAAGAAAATAGCATCCTTTCAGGTTTGGCTTCAGATATACTTTGCTCACCTTGTCACTGAATTCTAAAACACGATTAGCAATACTAGAACTGGAATGTGATAACTTCAATAGAAGTTACTACTTCAGTTGGATCTCTTCCAAAAGATTGTTTTACTGTTAAAGAGCCAGGACATGTGGCTCTTGAAATTGGCTCTCAGCCAGTCAGACCTACATTTGTATTTAGTTCTTTTGCTCTGACTACTAATTTTAGTACTATGAAAGTTTGGATAATCTGTGCTGGAGTTATCCATGTGGCTGGAAAAAAAATATTGTGATTTGTCAAATAACTTAAAAATCCAAATTAAAGTGATTCAGCTCTAAAAACAGCTGGTGTTTGCACCTTTTTATGTTCATTCTTAACCTCTTAGCTTCATTAACTATAAACAAGAGCCAGCAGAACCTCAGAAGATTGAGATGATTCCTGTTCTTGCTCATCCAACTTCACAGTAATTATACTTTTAAGTATTTCTGTGTTTACCAAAGCATGAACCAGACCTTCAGATCCCTGTTTTGGTTTTTATAATCCATTTTAAGTGTTTAAAAATTCAGGGGTTTGTATAACATTCAGCTTCAGTATGAAAGAGGTTGTAAATACATGCTGAGTTAAGCATAACAAACAGGAAAGGGAATGGAAAGAATTTTCTTTAGGGTAAAATTTCTTCAGGTTGAAATAACCCTGATAGATAGTGCTTGTCAGTTGGCAGAGAAGGTTATGACTTAACTCTTGAAGATTTTTTGCTAAAGGTGAGAGGACACGGAGAAGCTCTGTCTGACATCCTTTTGAGTCATATTTTCTACAAAAGGAGTTAAAACTTTGATTTTATTAAACTGATGGATTTCTAAAATTGTTGAATTAAGGCTGATGATAGCTACAGACAGATGAGCAGCCTTAGCCTGAAACCTTCTTTGCCCTGAACTGAACTACTTGTTTCCTCATCCAGTTGCTGTAGAAAACAACTACATTTTTTATCTCTTTCATAAATCATAAATTTTGATTTACTGATGGGTTGCTGTTGTTAATTTTTTGTTTTGTTTTCTCCCATCTCATACTTGTAGTGGAAGGCTGTTCCAGGGACTCACTTTATTGAGGACTAGAATTTTCTGCTAACCTGTGTGTGGAACACATGCTGGGATTGCAGCCAATTTGTTTGATTTTACCAGTATTCTTGTTTAACCTAAATACTTTTCTTTCTGATACTTATAGACAACTTGCTTTGTCAAGCCTCATTTTTTCTGAGGGTAAGCTTGCCAACTTTTAGCCAGTGTTTAAACAAGACACTTATCTTCTTCTTGTACGGTATTGTGACTGGGGAATAGAAGTCTCTTCTCTACACTTGTTCTGTTTGTGTGTTTTTATTTTAAGAATTTAAGCAGCATTCTACACAGTCTGTCTGTGGCAGATAAAATGGCATTAGAGCATTGTCTCTACTGGAAATGTGCAGTTGTGTCTTCACGTTGAGTACAATGTCATGGTTATTCTCTTTCTGGTGTTTTCTGCTGATGAGCCACCAGACCAATCAAAATTTTATTCTTGAGGGAATGACTCCAAACGTAAGTGGAATGAAATTGTTCCTCAAAACTTACTTTGTTTTTTTCGTGGTTTTATTTTTACCTTCCTATGCAGCGCCAGTGCTTCTCATCTTTGTGTTGTATTTAGATTTGTAGCTTCCATTTTGTTTCAAGGTCATTATTGAAAATATGAGGGAAGACTGATTCCAAGATTGATCTTAGGCTTCATCTAATAAATTGTTTTATTTTGTTTTCAGAAGAGTCTATTGTCTCTTTACTTGTTCTGTTTTCAGTATGGAACTGTATCAGATGCTTTCTTAATTCCAAGTTGTACTAACAGCATTTTTTTTTTTTTTTGTATGCCATTGACAAGCTGATCTAGAGGATCTTTCTATGGTGTAGAACTGCAGTTCTTGAGCCAGCCTCTTTGATGCTTATGTGAACCCAGCTGAAACAGTAGCTGTCGCTGAGTTCCTAAACAGAGTATGGCTTATGTACCAAGCAGTGACAGTATAGTAATTTAAAATACAGTTGTGGCAGTATGGAAGGCTGCCTCACCTCAATGATAGTTGTAGAAAGTAATCCATGAAAAGCAGGCTTCCAAAATCAATGTGGAATTGTTATGTCTTTGAAAAGATTTCATTTGACCAGTTATTATTTCTTTAAAATACACTTCCAGCTTTAATGTGAATATGGATATATTCCAAATTAATGTCCTGTTGCTATGATTTTGATGCGGAATAGTACCCTGAGTGCAAAATAGTGTCCTAATATGTGGCCTTGGTTAGTGCAAGAATGAGGTTTCACATACAGGGTAGCATAGAGTATTGGATAGTTCTCAGTATATCTACATCGTCTGACATTGAACCATCAGAAAATTACAGTATCGAATTCCTGATTTCTTATGATGTGTTTTGCAAACTAATCATTTTTCTCCACCCTTGCTGAACCTAATCCTAGTTGCTGATATCGGAATCAGTAACTATCTGTCTCCATCTGACGTGTACTCTCAAACCTTAACCTAAAAACGAAAAAAGAAATAAGCTTGAAAGCTCCACAAGTACTTGCTCACTTTGCAATGATCTCCTTTCCCACATGTTAATATACATTGGAATATGGTACACAGTAACTGGTACTCGGTAAAGGATATAAGGTGATATTTTCAAACTGGAAAGCCAGAAGGTAAACTATGGATTTCCACTTAAATCTGCCCAGTTTTTGAAGGGTGCTAGGTTTAGTCCTGAAGTACATTTCACCTGAAAATTTAAACAGTCTGCCTCGCATTTTCATAGTTGTGAAATGTGGGCTTCCTTCCTCTAAACTGCTTGCTTTCATGCAGTCCAACTAATCTTTTCATTTTATCAAGGCTGGCACAATTGCCAATGAAATATACAGGACAAAGCAGACCTTCTTGGAACTTAATGTCAAACCAAGTTCTGTAGCTGGCCAGCTCACAAACAAGACAGAGAAGAATTGCTGCTTTCTGTAAGTAAGTGTGTCTTATAAAACTGTCAGAACTAAGTAATGCCAAACAAGTCAATAAAACTCTATGGACATCTGAAAAATGGTAAATTATGGTGAAAATTATGTTGCAGGGAGCAATGAGTTTTATTTTTCTCTTAAGACTCTTGACTCTGATTCTGAAGTCAGTTACTCATGATTTCCATTCAGTAGTGGGTTTAAAAAGTCTGTTCAGTGGCATTTTATTTTCAGAGCAGGACGAAGCTTTTGAAATTGATCTCCTGATCTTCCCACTTAGCGATATTTTGTTTGCACAATGGAGTAGTTTTAGAGAGTGTCAGTTGTATTCCTTTGTAATGAAACTAACCCAAATGAAATGTTTACTCTAGCATAAACAGCACTTCTAATTCTGAATGTTGTACAGTGTAACTGAGTAATTGAGAAACAGAAGTTAAAAACAGCATGGCTGAAGGTGACATGCTTTACAAAAATTTGAGTATGTGAGAAGAAAGCAAAGGGGAAAAGGAAACAAAGTTTATGGAGTAAACACTTATTTCTAAGTATTCAGGAAGTCAGTTTTATCTCTAACTTGTTAGACTTGACCAGAATTATTACATGTACTGTGTCTTCATTTTGACCAGCTCACTAAACTTGAGTTTAGTAGCTCAGACTTGAGTAATCTGACATATGGTTACTCAACGGGAAGGGAACTACCACAAACCAAATAAAACCCATAAAACCCCCCACACTACTAAGGAAATGATTGAGAACTGTTGTACTAGAGGTTTAAAAGCAGTGCATTAGCAGCACTTACTCTGCTCTTTAGTTCCTGGGTTTTTTTTCAAGGTTCAGCTTGAGGTGGAAAGAATACATATCTCTTGGGCTGTCCTCCCATCTGTCCTCCCTTTTCTCCTCATGAAGGCAGTGTGTCTGTCATTTAACTTCTTAATGGAAGGATCACAGATTACTATCTTGTAATGGCCTTTTTCAGGATTTCATTTTTATAACTTTTGCTTGCTGGAATAGTTCGATTCACAGATCTGATCACATACCAGTGTTTTGGTTACATATACCAAAATAAGCACACAGCTTCCTATATTCGCTTTGTATTTTTCTCTCTTTACTGTGTTTTTTGTTCATTTAAACTAGATTTCCTGTTCAGCTCCATTTAAATTAATAAAACAAATGAAATGGCCTTGAATGGTGTGGAACAAAGCTTTAATTAAATATTATTTACATAAAAAAATAAGTCACGGTTTGAAATTGCGAAGGTAACTATTTTAAGTGTAGTTTTAAACATATAAAGGCTCAAATAAGAATTATATATTTGGTGGGGCTTTTCTTCCTTTTTTTTTTTTTTAATTGCAGCATTTTTAAGAATTTGCACTCTCATCTAACTTTGCTGTTGTGAGCATCCCTGTAAACTGGCTTGAGGGATAGTGAAAATTGCAATGTAAAGAATCCTTTGTAACATGTCCGTAAACCGATAATATTGAGGTCTGTGTTTGCTACTATGGAAAAGGACAGAGCCTTAAGGGAAAAATTCTGTTAAGTATTATAAAAATGCTTTCTGTAGGGGCTTCACTGGTAATATAAAGCCAAACTCATGTAGAGTTTGTCAGGAGGTATAGTTTGGGGCTCTATTATTTGCCAGCTAGTATATGGACTACAAGATGACAAATTGAGACAACAACATTAATCCATTAATGTTTCCTGTTAACATCTGAAAAAGCTTTATAGTGACAAACTATTCTGTTTTCTTGTACTAGTTATCCTAGTCTTCACCCATAACTTCCCCCGCCCCCCCTTTGTATTCATTATTAAAAACCCACTGTTGTCTGGTATAATTCCCTCTCTAGCCATGGGGGTCAATTTTCTTTTCTGGTGGACACTCTGAACAAGGTTCCTCTGAATTTGCATTCATTACTACCACATCAGAAAAGTACAGTGTTATGTTGCCTATAACCTGTTGTCTTCTTTCATCTTTTACATATGTGAAGAAAACAAAACAAAACAACCCCACGAAAACATTTAGACAATCCTATCTGTGTTTGTTTAAACATGGAGGTAAATATTAAATTGTATTTTCAAACAGAGAAGCCAAAGAGTTGAGCCCTTTGGAGATACAGGTTGTGCCAAGAGAGGCTTTCATGCTAATTGTTCAGTATTTCAAAGCAATTCAAGTTCCAATAACAGAACATAGTTATGTAGTCATGGATCATAACATGATTTAGATCTCATTTTTAGTTCATGCTCTGAAACTTCTGCAGGGGTGAGAAAAGAACTCCTGTCCCAGTCCTTGATACAGCTAGGCATCATTCTGTGCAGTGATAAGGGTGTGCTTTGTGTCACCCCGACTCCTTTGCTGCGAGGCGCTCGTAGAAACAAATTGATGAACTTTGTAGGCTAATGGTCTGGTACAGAAAATCCTATATTTGTAATGCAACAGGAAAATCCTGTGTATACATGTGAAAAGATCATTTCAGTGTGAGATAAAATAGTTTCCTTTGACAATTTAAATTTTCTTAACATAAAAAGCCCGTGACAACCAAACCAAATAAACTGCAACATCTTACATATTCTGTTTTAAATGGACTAGTAAGATGTGCCATGTATAGGAATACAGGGAAAAAATAGTGTACTCAAAATCCCTGGTGCAGTACCAGCAACCTCGTAAACTGTTAGCATTTTTGTAATCTTGTTTTCTTACATAACGGCTAAAGCAAAATATGCTTTTATTTGCTGCTACTTCCAATTGCTGCTGGCCTTTTCTGCCTGTACATCTGAATTTTTGCACTGTGAAGAAGATCAGGGTACATTAAGCATTTTGGAGAAAAATACCTGTTAAAGAAGAAATGCTGTCAGAGAAGGTTTAGTAAAAAGTTTTATGTTTGGGGTTGGTTTGTGGGGTTTCTTGTGTCTATGTGAACAATGGGAAGACAAAGTAATCATCAGTTTATACACTGTGATAAAATTCTGTTTTCAAAGTACTGTTTCCACAATACTCTGAAACTCCCACAATATGAAGTAAAATGTACAAATGTGTGTGTGGGTTTTTTTTTTTAAGAACAGGAAGAATCATTTCAGTTGAACTTCTTTTTCTTTACATTGTAATTTTCTTCTCTACTTCCTGCTACTGAATAAAAGAGCACATTTGGCAAGATGACTAAAGGGAAGGCTGTTCAGACAATTTTTTAGGTATTTTAAAATTCATAGAGCAAAAGGGTGTAAGAGTGGGAGACTATCCTCACTAACTGCTGCTAATATTAATTGTTATGGTAATAATTAAAAACAAATCTTCAAGTAGCAGTGATTTATTTTTTCCTTAGCTCATAGACTGCTGGAGGAGGTAGGGAGAGGCTGAGGCAGGTGAAGAATGAAGAAAGGTGGAGAACACTTGAGTACAAGGTGTGGGGTTGAAGTGTGTCTTTCTGTTCAGCCACTGATGACTTTTAAGGAAATAGGTGTCAGTCAGAGCTACACTTTCCATTCATTCCCCAGGAAGGTCTCCTCTTCACCTCTTCTTTGAAGTGGGAATTTTGGCACCCACATGCTTTATCTTGCTTTCAAATTGTTTTATTTAACCATAACGCTCTGGCTTTTGGTTTGCTTCTCCTCTCACCCCCAAAACCTGACAATTTAAAGTCAATTCAGATCCTAACAGGGTTACTTACTTGGGAATAAACTGATAGAAACTACTGTTCTGAGCTTTTTGGAGGGAGGATCTTAGGGAGTCATGGATACACTACAACAAAATTGGAACTAATTACCAGTAGCCCATCTGATTTATAGCAATAATATAAAAATTCTCATCGTTGAGCTGACCACAGTAAAACCTTGCAGTTATGAGATGTTATGAAACCTAAAACCTGAGCTTCTAATAAAACGTTTATGGCCTTCAGCCTTTTGGCAATAAATAAAAAAAAAAAATCTGTTTAGAATGCATTTTTTTCTTAAACTGTAATAACATAATACCTACTGTAATACTTTCCTCCTCCCACATAGTCTTTCATTCTACAGTAAAACTTCTCATGCCCTTCACTCGTGCTCTATTCTGTCTCCCACACCCCTCTACTGACTTGCCATTACCCAGTTGTGGAACAAACCCACTCTCTTTGTTTAAATAGCGTAGGCCCGTGGTACCACAGCATCACTGGCTTAAGCCCTGGGTGTTTGACAGCACCCAGAGAGGGTCAGAGTGTGTTGTGTGTCTCTCCAGAGGCTGGAGGCAGTGCGTACCTCCTGGTGAAAGACAGCTGGCTGTCAGCTCCTGGGTACCTTCTGGCCGGGAAGGGGCTGCTCGGATTTGCTTCCTGCCTTCCGCCTGCAAGGTTTCACATTTATCGCTGCTCTCAACCCTTGAGTAGCCCAACAGCTGAGGTGGCCCCTTGACCACTGCCAAAGTAGTGAAATTCCTGTTCCAGACTTGTATGCTATGTAATGTAAGAGATCCCAGAGTAGAGTGAAAGGGGTTTGCTGGTTTGTTTAAAATTCTTCTTCCTGTGATAGCATGTCCTTTCAAGAAAGGAATAGATGGTAGAATGTTTTTTCTAAATTTACAGAGAACAAATAAATAATCTGACATTTGGGTATGATGGTGATGAAAGCCTCTTGAGCTCTGCATGTCGTCAATATTTTGAATAATTTGACCAAAGGGTTTTATCTCCTGCAGAATCAGGGTTGTGGTTTTTTTGTTGTTTTTGTTTTTTTGGTTTTTTTGTTTTTTTTTTTCTTCCTTGTTTTAAGATCTGTACTGGTACATACAGCTAGTATGTATACTCTGGAGGTTATTCATAAGTGTAATGAAAACCCTGGTGTCCTTGACAGAGATTCCTTTGCTTTTCCTTTTTCTTCTCCCCTATGTGACTACTGTAGCCACTGGTATGTTTTAATAATATTCTTATAATCAAAGATGAGCAACTTGTAAAACAACTTCTCCATGTGCTAGTAGTTTGTAAGCTAGTAAAGATACCATTATCTTATTAGAAGAGTTGACAATATTCATGTTTAAGAGATAACAAGCTGTAAGGTTGTTTTCTGTGAAGTTAATATATTAACAGCAGTTCCTCTTCACAAACTGATGGGCTGTAGAATATGCCCTCATTTGCTTAGCTCTCCATATTTATATACTTTGTATTAAGAGTGGATATTTGTTGCTTTCAAGATGCACTTAAATGGAGAGAGAGAAGACCAAGCAAATGGAAACACGTGGAATATGAAAATATTTATTAAGAATACCCTTCATATATACAAAATACTCTCTATTTTTTTGTTAGAGTTGTTCATCTGAGAAAAAAACAAACCCACTTCAAGTTTCATTTTTAGATATTAAGCACTATATCATATATATATTATGTTATTACAGTTTAACTATATTTTGTGATCATTGATATTTTGAGTAGAATATTTGAGACTTTGGACTCTATATTGAGCAAACCTCAAGTTTGCTTTGTATATATTCCATATATTTTTTTAAGACTACCGCTCCATTATTGTATTGGGAGCAGTTTATGACAAAATGATGACCTATTTGTATAGGAGTTGAGAGGTAACTAGTCTGAATGCCCTAACTTTATGGCCTTAACAGAGCAAAAAAGATGTATCTGAAACTTAATGCTATCTTTTGTGATTGAGAGATATATGAGAAAAATGAAAAACTTGCAAAGTGAGCCTCTTTTTGTACAGAACTGTCACTGCTCTGCTTAGCTGATGCAGACTCTTTTCAGCTGTCACTTTCAGTACAAAAGAGATGAAGCCTGTGCCTGGACTTACTCCCGCTATACAATTCTGATTGTTATCTAAAGCGAAGGCCGATGCCTGCGAGGCTATCGACCATTTGTTCCATCAGAGTGCCAAGGTCTGGAATCCTGGCTTTTCTGTGTTTAAGTTTGTTGTCAGTTTGCAAAGTATCTTTCTTTCAATATATCTCAACCAGATACTGTTTTTCTCCTGTTGTGGGGAATGAAAAAAGTGTCGAACACAAATATTTTGCTCTCTTTGTGTTCCAAAATATATTTGATGGTCTTTTATATTCTTTTATTTTTTGTCTATAAATCCTAGAAGTATGTTGACTTGAAAATACTACTGTTCTCAGCAAAAAGCAGCTGTGAGTGAGCCACTTAAAAATGCTATAGCTCATAATCATGACTGAAACAAGAAATACTAATCCCTTTGTGGGAAGGGGAAAGAAGGGCTGGGTGATATTTAGGATATTTGTGATAGGTGCAAAGTGAGTATATTGTAATTGTACAGTTGTCTCAACCTTTTTTTTTAGTGCTGCTCAGTCCTGATGTGGTGTTTTCTTGTCAAGCCAGTTTCAACATTTAGCTAAGTGGTAGGAATTTCTTGGGTAGAGTCTTCCATTAAAGAAATAAAATAAAGCAGCAGTAATCCTCTTGGGTTGGGGAGCGGGGAAATCTTTGCCAGATGGGAGAGGGGTGAGCGAGTGGCAGTGTGTATGTGTGCGTGCCTGTGCACACATCTGAAATGTAGAAAGGGAAGTAAAACATAACCGTGAGTGACTGTTTCATTGTCCCACATGTGCAAAAGAAGCAAACCACTCTCAGATCTGAAATAGAGCACTTGTTCTTTTTTGTTCTTTTGGTGATCTTAGTTTTATAAGTCATCAGAAAGAGACAGTTTATCCTTGGTCTGTGATGTTTATGATTTAGAATATTTTTTTGTTGATTGCTATATATCTGTTCCTGGTGGAAGTGCTACACTACTTGACTGCTGTTTTTCGTGCTCTTTCATTCTATTGCAATTTTTGAACAAAATATACTGTAGGTAACATTCTTAATGGGTATAAATTGTTATACAAATGCATTATTGGGATAAAACTTTATGGTGGCATGCACAGTTTGAAAATGCCTTGTAAATCAGTTAGTATTTTACTCCAGCCTTCTTCCTAGTAGCAATTGAAGCTTTATAATAGAAGGATTTGTCTTGGTTTAGTTTTGATTCAATGGTTGAGATAAAGGATGTGTTTCTAGAACTTTGGCAAGTTTGAAAACTTGAAAATTTGTTTCAGGTCAAGTTAAATTCCTCTTAGTTATTGAATGTTTTTAACAAGACCATAAGGCTGTGTTCGCAACAACACTGAAGATCAAGGTACTGAATGAGTGAGGGAGACTTACTTTTAAGGCAGAAGGTGCGGCATGTCATGGTGCCAAAGCTATTGAGCTCTGTTCAACCTGCGCTAGCTAACAGAATGCATGAAGATGCAGAGCCTTGCTATCTTTCTCAAATAAGAGTTATTTATAAAATATTTGAGTATAAAAGATGGCAAGAAGCTTGATGTCCTTTTAAGTCTCAATTAAGGTACAGAACACTCATTAATTTGCATTCTCTCCTATGCATGGACTGGGAGCATTAACCTTAAATTAGAACAGTTCTAAGTAATGTTTGGGAAAAAAAGTACAACTCATGATATGGAAAACACATATGGAGAGAATGAGTTGTTCCCTTTCTATACGTGAAGTAATTTACATTTTGTTTCACAGAAAACTTATTTGAATATATTCAACTATATTATCCTAATGTAGCTTTCTAATCTTATATTTACATTTATTTTTGAAGCTCTTAAACTCAGTTAATATTGTTTTAATTAGAAGTAGGTTAGGTCGTATTTGAATCATGTTGAAATCTGTTAAATCTTAACTGGTGAAGTTTTAAATTGAGATTGTAATGTCTTTTTTTTTAACACTGTCTTTATTTCTGTGCTGCATGCTGATTTCTAAACTGTGTGAAAAAAATATGGGGAGTGGATTTGTCTCCTGGCCATCTTTTTTTTTTTTTTTTCCTTCTTTTCTTCCTGCCCCCCCCATAGGTGCTATTACTCCTGTTTCACAAATACTGAATAGCTAAACTGCTCCACAGTTGAGGACATTAAGTTCAACAGCAGATGGCCTCTTTAAATATACAAACCCAGAGACTATCTTACTGAAGATGGAAAGAAAATTACTGTATATGGCACATGGCAAAGTGCAACTGTTATCCCTGCTAATTATTCAGTAATTTAGATGCATTGTATTTTTTTTTTCTTTTCCCCAGACAGTGAAGTCTATAAAAGTCCATGAAAAATACTGCTTTCACATATTTCTGGTACAGCAAACAAACCTTGTTCTTACTAATTTTTTGTGTTACAGGAGGCAGGCTATTATCTGTGCTTTTCCTCATTTCTCTCCTTGTGCAATATTGCCTTTGGGATGCTTCTAGTTTGATTGGCAGGCTGGCATATTTAAGCATGTCTGAAATGCAGAATGTCTTTTTGATTCAGAACCACACAAACTGTGCTATGTTTGAGTAAATTATTGAAGCTTCGTCTGCAAGAATAATAGGTTTAAGAATTTAAACTGGAAATTTTGTACAATCAAAATTCTGTGGTTTTTTTAATAGAAGAGAAAAAGTATATCTGCTAAACATAATGGAAAAGGAATCAAAATGAGGCAATCCTCACCAGAAACTAAGTTTTAGTTTTAAGTTTCTTCACTGACTGTTCTTCTGGCTTGCCATTCAGTAAAGAACAAAGGGCTGGGAAACAGCAGTAGAGGTGGTAATTGTAACTGCCTGTATTAAAAATGCTTGTGAATAAGCCTTTTCTGCAGCTGTATTAGGGAGATGGGGGGATGGAGAGGAACAAAAACTAAGAAAAAAAACTCAACCAAACAATTTCTGGTGCCCCCCCAACAGGTAGTATCAATTTTTTATTTAGTAAGAGTTTACATAAACATGGGGTGAGTAAAACAGTAGTGGGTAAATTTTTATTTGGTCAGGCAAACAGAACATACCCTAGACTGCAGTGTAAGTATATAGATATTGGACTATAGTTGCAATAGGAATCCAAAACATAGTA
>JMFS01066253.1:0-22744 GCA_000699545.1 Podiceps cristatus | reverse complement strand
TTATATAGAAAATATATATATATATAAAAATAATATCCTTATTTATCCTTATATATAAAAAATATCCTTATTTAGACCTCTTAGTATGAGCCCAAAGTCTCAGCTGACCTCACCTGTGAGCTGTGACCCTCTGCTCAGAGTGTGGTCATTGCTTGGATGAGAATAGAGGGCCAAGAAGATGACAACACAAAATTAAGCTGAAGAACTCTTCTAACCCCAGCTAAACAACTCCCGCTCTAGTAAAAGAAACTGCAATTTTATAGAAAGTACTCTAACAAACTATGTTTTGATTCATCATTTCAGACATTTTGCCTTCTCTAAGCCATTGACTCTCCAACTCCAAGGCACAATGGAAAGCAGTACTTTATGGATGATTTCTACAAAGCAGTAACAACAACACACTTTTTTTCAGACAACTGATGTAGATACTTTAAAAAAAAAAAAACTACAGGAATAGTCAGGTCTACTAACCTCTCTGAGGCACTGAAGAGTCAGACACGCTCCTGGATCTTGTAACAGCTGGAGACTTTAAGCTATGAGATGCTGTCCCAGGTGACATACTGCTGCTTGCATTATGTTCACTAAAAACGTTAGGTGACTGTGCCATGTGTGTAAACGAAGCAGACTGGCAGGGCTGCTCCCACGTCCTACAGTACGCTTTCCGCGATGATTCAGGAGACATATGCTGGCTCACCCCTTCAATTGAATCTGGTGTTCCAGGACCCGATGCTACTGGAAGAAAAAAAAAAAAAAGCAGCAGCTCATGAAAAGCAGAAAATACTATTTCATTTTTGTTTAACAGTATCCACCCCATACTAAGGAGTATTTGGAGAGTGTCAAAATATATTTCATAAAAGGTTTTCTACTGTCTTCATTAATATAAGCTCTTTAAATAATTAAATGACCTACTTCAGAAATTTTCCATTTCCATTCTTTCTAGGATTTTCTATTAAACTTAGAGTGACTGCATATGGAGTAAATTATAATACATTTATAGCTAGTCATAGCTAATAATGCACAGGTAATAAATGTTTATAAAATTCGTACTATAACCCCTTGTACAAAAGGGATTTTCATGATAAGAAGCAATATCTTACCTGGCAGATTTATTGTTTGATCACCTAGGAAAAGCCGTCTCGCAATGCTTCTCCTGTACCAAGCTCTTGGGAAGGCTAGAATCTCACTGAGTCGTCGCATATCGTATTTAAAAGAAGCGGATCCTATATCACAGACAGCTGAAAAAGAAAAAGCATATACATACACAACTGTAGACTCTCAGTAGTAACAGGTTTTGGTAACCAAATCTAACTAACAGATGTTTAGTACAATCAAATACTTCTTTACCCAGCAGTATAGTCTCTGCTGTAATGAAAAAAATAGTTACTAAAGCCTGCAGTTTTCCTGAGGTGTTGCTGTTCCTCAAAATCCAATCTTAGATACAAACACATTGCGTAAAGGCAGGATGGAACCTAAGAACACAACTTATGTTGGGTCCTACTTGTGCTGTATGTGCCTCAGACTTCTGAGCTGAGGGCTTTAATGGCAGATTAATCACAACCATTCTGCCGTTCGCTCGTAAATCAGGATCCCCTATGCAGAAGAATAAATAAATCCTTTAAACCCACTTTTAATTCAAGATTCCTTGAGCATTCAGGACTCCAGTTTCCCACTGTAGTTTCATAGGCACCAGGTGGCAAGGTAGTGAAATCTGACAGCCATTAACTGAGCCGAGACTGCAGAACTACATCACCGAGTTAGAAACGCAGCAGCGCAGCCAGAATAATACACAGCAAATGCCAGACTAAAAAAACCCAACAAAGTGATCATGAAGAACACTAAGGCGGCAGTTTGTGATCCAGAAGATTCAGCTGTCATTTTTAATGGGCATGTATATCATCTCTATAAAACTAAATTTAATTCTGCTACTTAATCCGCTTTGATTTTTTTTCCCCTGTTGGGAGATTGCTTGAAAACTAGACTATTTCTAGCTTTCCTATAAAAAAGGAAAAAAGGGGTGAGTGTCTGTAAAAGATTTTGTCCTATTCATGTAACAAAAGAGAGCACTATGAAAACAGTTTGGTAAACACTAGCCACCCAAGTTCAACTGAAAGCTTAATCAACTTTGGGAATAAATTTAACATAAAGTTCTATTATTATACTCTGTTCTAAAATGTATTAAGAGATGAAGCAGCAGTGAGAATCAGAGTTTGTTCATCTTTCTGTTCTGATGGATCAGGGATGTACAAGAGCATTCACGCTAGGGCACTGGCTGGCCTGCTGAAGGTTGTTCCCCTGTTGCTGACTCCTGTAACGTGGAGACTTAATGAACTGATACTTATTTAGACACTGTGGGCATACTGTCATTGCTTTTTAACTTTAGCATGCAAGTTAGTACTGCATAACACATTGAGAACACACAGTGGAATTCCACCAATCAAGCTGAAAAGCCCAGAAATCCAGTCCAGAAGCTCATCATACACTTTTTCCTTGTGGTTTGCCATCCCTTCAACTGACTACTTTAAGAAACTGGGTCCCCTCCCAGGCAGAACGGGAAAGAGAGAGGACCTCGAGGCTGTGCAAGCCCTGTTCAGCAATAGCCAAAACACTGGTGTGCCATCAGTACTGTTTCAGCTGCACGTTCAAAGCACAGCACCATAGGGGCTGCTATGATGGAAGTTAACTCCATCCTAGCCAGAGCCAGTACAGCCCCAAAATATCCAAGGGGCATTAAGTCACTTGGACTGATGTCAGAGATCCATTTGAGCAAGCCCATTTCGTTACAGTAAATGAACCAGGAGGCTAAAAAGGTGCATCTGCAAATAAGTTTTCCAAGTGTCATTAAAATTTAATGTATCAGTCCCTACTTCACTCTAAAAGAGCAAAAATTTTAATACACACTACAAGTAGCTCTCATATAACACCTACAAAAGCTGCTGAGAGTAAAGTCCATCTCTGAAACGGCTGTTCTCTAATTAGGTGAATAGATGGGATTAAAATGAAACAAGCATTTACCAGATATGTTTATCAATGTAGTATCTATCTTGCTCGTAGCTTTGCTCGCAGACTGACTCTCAAAAAAGGAGGAACCTCCTGAACGCCTTATTCGTGACAGGCTGACTTTCACAAACTCAAGGTTAATGCTCAAAGAATCCTTCCGGCCAGTGACTGAAGTTGGTTCCTCATCCACGTTACCTAGAAAGAGAAAGGCAAAAGTTAATCTTCTGTGACCTTTTCAAATCTTCAGTTCAGAAAACGATGCCAAACTTGAACAATGTTCACTAAAGCAAACAAAAACTTGTTCTGTACCTAAGGCTCCCGATCCAGGAGTTAGAACAGTAACAGCAGATTTCTGTTTTCCAGCTCCATATGGATGGAACACGTAAAGGGAAAAGTCAGACATGCAGGCAGTGAAGCTCAGGCCTGAAGAGCTGCTGCTAGAAGTAGTCAGGTCTGACTGACTGCTGCTGTGACGTGTTCTGCCAAGAGGGCTGCCTAGTCCAGGGGATGAACCTGAAGTCAATTTTTTTTTGCAAAAGTTAGTTTTAGTACAAAAGCATTTTCGAATGTGAAATAATACTGTTAGCAGCGATACTGAACAGACTAAATGTTCATGAAATGATGCCCTTGTAGCAGCAAAGTAGCTTAAATATTCTGTGCTTAAATACCAATGCTAGTCTTTTATGGCAAATAACTGAACTCGCTTAACCAATGCAAGAAAAACTCCAATACACTGTATCTGTGTGGCTTTTACAGGAAACTGATACAACATGAAGAAATCCTACTGCACTCACCAATACATAAATGTCTAGTTGTAAGGCACGTAAGAGCTTATCTTCTACTCTAATTTTATACAACAGAACATTATTAATGCTACAAGCTGCCTACAGTATAAACATTCATGTCCATATTACCTGGTGCTCCAGATTTACTAACTGAATTCTTTGAACCACTCTGTGAAATATTGCCACCAACTGACACATTTTCTGATGGATACGTTGTGCCTAATGTTTCCAGTTCTCCTCGGTTTGAAGAGAAAACAAGATCCAAGGAAGGCAACTTCAGCATACATTCAACTCTTGATACCGGCAAGCAACTGAACTTGATTTGAGAGGGCTGAAACACGGAAAGAAAATAAAGCATTCAGTGAACAAATATGAAATACTAACAACATCCCACATTGGCTTATAAAGTGCTATGTATTTATCTTTTAAATCTAAACAAATTACAGCCTTTTCAGACTGGTTTCAGAATTAGTAAGATAACTGTATACAAGTTCATATAGATAAATTAATTTCAGGGCTATTATTTGGATTAGTTTTCTATTATTTGGATTAGTTTTAGGAACCCTGGAAGCAGCAGAGGGCATGTACGTCCCTCTCTCTTCCTCCTCCCCAAGTCAATTCATAACTTTGCTCATTGCATGCACGAACTATACAGAATCACTTGATACTCGAGCTGATGCTGAAAGATTCAGCTCCCCTCAACACATTCTTGGCCAGATGAGTTGGCAGTAAAAGCTGAGAGAGGCTACAGATTGTTGTGGTTAATTTTCATAGGCATTAAAAAAGAGCATCTGTTAGAACATGTTGAATTTGGGAACTTAATCAAATCGATACCAGGAAAAACCGTTGCTTGAGCAAAGTGGAAAAATATAAGTGCTCTGAATCACTCTGCAGTAGCACTTCTCCCTCTGGCTTCTAAAAAGCCCAGACACATCAACTATTAAGCAGTATGAATAATGCCTTGTAGAGAACAACTGTACAACCCTGCATTTCCCATATAAACTGGGAAAGTCTTCAGTAATTTTTGTTTTGTAATGGTACCTATAAACCATCGACATAAATATGAGTTATGAAAGATATTTTCAAAAAAAGTCCAAAAGAGACAAGGAAGAAGTAATGATTAAAAATATTTATTTCTGCGGCTTCTCATTTCCTTGTCCCAATGGGACTAAAATATGTCAGAACTTCTTATTTCATCATCACACTAGACATTAGTATCTCAGAAAGGACTCTTGAAATTTTTTTTAATTATTAGAAAGCAAACTTAGAAGCATGGATTGTCTCAAAGACTGTAACTGAAGTTATTTACTATACTGACTGTTGAATTAGAACCTCACCTGAACTCGTACATAAACCACCACATCTACAGGGAAGGATGAATATGCTGACGTTGAGGACGATACTAATGATGTTGTAGACTCCTCTAAGGGATCTTGTATATCAAACTGTCCCATGTCTTCATCCTGTGAACTAACAGCTTTTAACAAGTACAAGAACTCATTAGAAAATGGAATTTAAAGGGAAAAGCAGCTCAATGCCACCAGAAGACAAAAAAGAAAAAGCATAAACTACCAGAAAACAATGATGCAACTTACCTGTGTAATTCCTTTCAATGGGTGTAATGGGAATGGTTTCAAGAGCTTTCTCTAGAAAATCCAGTAAGCATGGGCTAATCACCATTTCCTCTGGCAATGACTGGAGTGCAACCCATGCGTATAGTTTAGCAGTTTTCACTCCACCACTTCCTTTCCCTTTGGCTGCAATGTTTAAAAGATAAATTTTTCTAATGTAATACCACTCAACAGTAACTGATAAACATTAGAAGATATGTCATAATTAACAGCTGTTTCCTCTAATTCTCTGTATCATCATCTGAAAAAGCATAAATCAGATCAGTTAAAAAAAAATTAAGCCATAAGTTTTCACTAAGAAAACTATGTAAAAAACAACTATTAGTCTGTCATGCTTGACTGTAATTCCATTGTGCTTGTTCTTGACCAAGCACTCTTATGTTGTCGTCTCCACTTCGCTTTTTTTAAAAAAACGCACTGAAATCAGACACACACAATTCTTCTCCAAGTACACAATGCAAATTAACCACAGCTGACTGGAAATGAAAGCGGAATTAGGAAAAATACATACATGAGCCTGGAAAGAACGACAGTTGAAATTGAGAAAACAGAGCAAAAGGTTAAAACTGTAAATGGCAAGTCCTACTATATTTCTGCAAAGCATAACTGAAGATTCTAAACCAGCGTTTTTAAAAGCTTTGAGCCAGCCAGAATATAAACTAATAAAAAGACGGTTGTCTTCTATGTCTGTCAAAAAGGCTGGGACTTGGTTCCACGCTCACCAAAATATAAATATGCACAGAAGGTATTAGAACCAGCTTAATTACTGTCTCTATGAAATACAGGTATTAGAATGAACAGATAAATGAAGATGCTGATTTTAAATTCCAAAATAACCCCAAAAAACAAAACCCAAACCCCATCATTAACTAAATGACTAAAACAGAGCTTAATAGTCCTTTTATCTGCTAAAAAAACCCAAGCATTGCATTTTCATGCTATGCAAACTATTCTGTCTAGTTCCTCTGACTAGACTGTCCTATCTTGCTCTTACTGGAGACCAAAGACAGTAAGATAAGGTGGTGTTCATTCCAGAGGAAAAGTAATATTAAAAAGTAATATAAATAACAATGAATGCATTTCAAAACAATTCAGAACTAATATTTATAAAAAAATAATGCATAAAGAAATAAAGTAAGTGCAATTCCTACTTTTGGGAGACATTTGTATCACACAAGTGCAATTTCCATAAGCGCCACCAAATGAGGAGCTTACAGATCTAAAAACAAGACTCAGTGACTGGACATGACATGGTTAAAATTAAAAGGCAAAGACTGGAAAGAGGACAGGTAAATACAGAACAAAATTGAAGAAAATAAGTATAAACCAACATTACACAACATTCAGTAATCATAAAGAGGATTGACATTTAAAGGAGTAAGAGCTAACGGTGCCACAGCATGGAAAATTAAGGAAGGTGTCCCCATTTCACTGTTCTCCCCCAGCATCTCAGCTGGTTTCCTTAAAAGAAACCCAAAAACCTCCAACCAACCACAAAACGTTTTTTCAGTTATTAATTTCCTTGCCCATCAAATTTTGACTAAATTTTGCCTTTGATTTTAAAGTGATATTCAAATGCCGAAGGAGAGAAAAGTGAACGTCTCAGAAGTTGGAGGCGCAATCTACATAGCTCTAGATCTGACAGGATGTAACAACGGACTCCTGCTTGAAACCAGGAATCATTGGAACTAGAATAAAACTTTTAAGTATTAGAACTCATGTTATTCCAACTCACAGTTATTTAAGGGCCTGCAGCAGTTGAAGATGCTAGTCTGGTATTTTGAGTAATATTTCTTGTGTGGCATAAGGCACTAGAACACAAAGCATTCTTCAAATAGTGTAATGTATGGAAGCAAGGATTCATCTGGGTTTTTTGTTTTTCTTTTTTGGTTTGTTTTGGTTTTGGTTTTGTTTTTTTCCTTGGATTATGCAGAATAAAGCAATCAGAATTCACTTTTCATACAGATACTTAAACTTTGTTTAAACTTTGTTTTCAAGTAATAAGCATTACTTTGTTAAATGAAAACAGGCAGAAGGCAGTGACAGGTCATCACTGGGATATGGTGACTATGACAGACATGTTACTGAGACTGATTTGGCAAGAGATTTCTAAAAATGTGGCTTTATGAACTGCACTCATGTTTCTGGGATCAGGTTTCTGCAGCCAAAGTTAAGACTTGATAGATACCGTGCTTCAGGTGATGTCCAGACAGATCTAAAGCTAGGAGATGACGTGAAGATTATATATCTGTGATAGTTTTAGAAGGTTATTGTCTGTAAGTACCTGATGGGATGGGTGGGGGTTGGGGAGGAAGTAAGGTGTTAGTCTTGCTGTGGATAGTGGTAGATAAAGGAGGAGATGTGGCAGTATCTTTCATACCATACAGCTTGGACTCTTTGGAAAGGGTTCTTGGCAGAGAGGATCCTCGAGAAGTATTTGGCGATTCGGTCTTTAAAGTCTTAGAGTTGTAGTGCAACTAGAAAGTAAAGAAAGATCAATTTACTTCATATAAGTAGTTGAATTTCTATACAGCAGTTTGGTGTCACTCCTGCCCTTCAACTTTTCTTTGTTTCTTTGTTTGCATTATTTAGAAAAATATCCGTATAAGATACACTATGTTCCAATTCATTTTCTACAAGTATAGCCAGTGCCCATAAAGACCCGGTATCTTTGTACAAAAAGAGAGAAATTAATAAAAGCATAAGAAAAATATCAAGGAAACAGAGAAACAGAGGAAAGGAACTATTCTGGAAAAATGCCTAAAGTTTGCTCCTCCGCTCTGTTACATCATACGCATCCTGTGCCAGCAACTATTTGTTCCTATCCGCATAGTTTTCTTTCTCTCTTACTGCATGATGGAACTATTCCACTACTAAAAAGGAAGCTGCATAAAAAATAAAAAAAATAAAATATTCCAAGAGTTCTGACCTCCTATATGGGCATAATACACTATCAATGAATTTGTTTACAGAACAGAATGTTTAGTTATTCCTAAATGTGACTAAAAGCAATAGGCAGGACATGAGGCATAACTGTTATCCCTGAAGACAGCCTAGAATACTGGAAGATGGACAAATATAGCCCTTCCACATCGAAAGATTAGAAAAGCCGGGCTGTTTCAAGTGAAGAACGTTTGATTTATGGCGCTGCCTCCACTGAATTGCATGAACTTTCCATGCAGCAGTGACCTATTTTTCCTGTTCACAAATACAAAAGCATTTCTGTGGAGACACTGTCTTACGAGGATATAGAAACAATCATTAAAAAACCAGGGGAGTGCACAGTTTGATGGTGTTTGAGAGAACATCATCTTTAAAAAAACCTAGTTTTTATGCCAAGACTCTGACCGCTATAATAAGCACCACAGAAGACACAGTGGGAGAGCTTTATGACTTAGTGGGCACCAACTACTAAGCTGCCCTTCCCCTGGATTACAGGCAGTGAAGAGAGCTTCCTTTATTTAAAAAGGGCATACAATATAAATTACCTGTCAGAGAAGAAAATATCCAAACCAAATGCCTAATCTTAGACACCAAAATGTTAATGGAACTGATTTCATTATGTAATACCACATACACTGTCATGGAGTGTCACTTGACACAGCTCTGATTTTGATGCTACATACAAGCTTTTGGGTTTTTTCCCCTCCTTAAGAAAATGAGGGTAAAAGCATCTATCAGTTTTCAATGCAGCATTACGGAAATCATTATTCCCATTTTAGCAGTATCTACATAACTGAAAAAAGATTTTGCCGAGGTGCTCTGTATATATGAACTTGTATTTACTTTGAAATCATATTTGGGCAGAGAGAAAGAGCAAGTGTTTCCCTGCTGAGTTATACACTCCTTTTACCTTTACATCCACCCCAGGAATATAAAACACTGTTGTTTCCACGTCACTTGATTTTGTCTGTAGAGATGATGGCACTTTCTTGCCAGCAAGTAAGTGAGTAGTAGATGCATAATTAGTTTGAAATTTCTTCTTTTTGGAAGGAGACTCTTGATCCAAACTTCTGGAACTCCTGTCATAACTCCTATAATAAATACACTGCATGTTATTAAAACAAGCTTACTACTCATATTAATTTGTATGTATTACATATTAATGTATTAATTCTAGTATTAAATCCTAGGGATGTCTAAAAGAATTTTGTAGTATCAACTATATAGGAAAACATTTCAATCTCTGCTTTACCTGTACTTTGTGACCTCTACTTCCTTTCTGTAGGCCAGCTCTGGTTTTGGCATTTTTATTATGTGATTATTTCAGTCAATAAAATCTACAAAATTATTGTCATGGCATTAGAGAAAACCCTTCCAATGCTCTGTACTATTACAGTCAAGTTCATCTACATTACTCAACATGATCTGTGAAAACTGCTTGATATGCAGAAAATACTTATCAATTTTCCTCCTCTGCTATACAGCCTGTCTTCCTATAAATTCTTAAGAGATTCCTTTTCCTTCTGTATCAATTCTTAGAAAGAAGTGTCGTTCTAATTACAGGTCTCCTATGTATACCTCTCAGTAAGAAAAGCTATTTCTTATTTTTTCTATTTCTTACAATTAGAGTTAAAAAAAGTAAGTCTCATTTTGTTATATTATACTTATTAAAACTTATCTTTGTTGACAAATAAGTTTCTTCAAATTCACCATATTATTAACATATCAAATTTTAAAAAGTTGCCATTAGATCTCCAGTCATATACACATGAAAAAAAAAGAGAATTTAAGAACTGAGGATGAGATCAAACCTTACTAAGATCAGAAGTAAAGCACTTCTGTCACCTTAGGAAAAAAAAATATGCATTTTATTAATAAACATAGTATCAGCATGCTTTTACACTCAGAAAATAATGGGAGCCCTCAGAGATCATGAGAAAACTCAACAGTAGCCCTACAATTGGTCAAACCATGGATTCACTAAGTTGTAAAGTTACTACTTTGGAGGTTGAAAAAAATAATCCAAGTGCTTGGAAAGCCTAATATTTTGTTTATGAAAGATATAATATCAATTAAAAACTGAAAACAGCAGAGAGGCATATGCTGATTCTTGCTAAACAAACACAACTCCCCAAACCATACTTGGCTGTAACAGCTGAAACTTCTGGTGATGTTATGAAGTAGTAATAATTACTAGCAATAAAGTGATGAGAACAAACTAATGTATACGTCTATGCCTGTCAAAGAGGTCAGTGCTTAAAAATCATTAATTATTAGTGATTAAGAATCATTAAATATGGTCATAACTTAAGTGATGGAAATATCAGATGGACTTAAGCGCTAAATATGGTCATAACTTAAGTGATGGAAATATCAGATGGACTTCAGCGCTAAAGCAGAATAAAGTACCCTGTTCTTCATAATGCAACTACATAAAACGTTTCTTACCGTCGTAAACTAATGTCATCGTGTTCTTGCTGAAGCATTGTAGGGTGCAATACACATTTTCCACAATCAATTTCAACCCTGATGTCAAGCTCAAAGTCAATATTTCTCTCCGTGGTTGTGCCAGTCATACTTCTGTTGGTAGGTGTTGTTGGCCAGCGCTCAGTGAACAGCTGGTGGACAGCAGCGAAGCCTGTTGCTTTCTTGCGAGAGGTACTCCTGCACAGGCACAATGGTGGATTATAGATTAGCATGACACTTACCTGAACAGATGGTAAGAGGCATTCTTAGACTATATTCACACTTAGTATATAACATTTTAAGAACTCTGGAAAAGGCCGTGTCTGCTATACAGCAAGACAGTGATCCATCTTCCATTAACACACTGCTAAATATCCTTCCTTACCATAGGGTGCTACAAAGACCTAAGCCTGCCTTAAATCCTCAAGCAAGAATGAAAAGATATATACAGTAATTTTCTTATTTGTAAATATTTACATTATTACATGTCGGTGCAATCAGCGGGAGACAAGCACCATCCGTTGATGATCAGCAAGCCTCGTTTATTGATACTCAATACACGCCTTATATATTGTTCATTAATTAGCTCATACATATTGCAGAAGCATAGCTCATCATTGGTTAATAGTTAGATGTCTCCTCCTCCCATGCTTATCTTTTGTGTTAGCCTTGCAATTAGCAGTTCCCTAATTCTCACATTCTTGTTTCTCTTACCCATCCTGTTATTGTACAGCAGCTGTGCTCAAGGTCGCTCTGGCCTGCTACACTTTAACTAGCTTAGTTCTATCATGTCCTTTCTCTGCCAGCCACCCTGTGGCAAGGCTCCCCACAATTACATGCACTCTGTGGAGGTACGATCACTAGATAAAACGGAAAGTTATACTGTATTTGACAAATCTGTCATTTGGTCCCACTAAAACCTGCCCTGTGCCTCAAAAACCTCACTTTCCAAATTCTTTTATTCTGTTCCAAACCCTAAAATGTTTAACAGTTGCCCCTTTATAAAGAACAGCCACCCTTTGAGCTCAGAAGATCTCCTTCCCTCAGAATGTGCCAAACACAACCTCCCCTGCCTTCCACATACAGACTTCAGGCAAAATTCAGTCCTTCATCAGTAACAGATTTGTAACTTCAAAGTCAGTATTTCAAGTGTACTTTCTTAATTTCTGTCTTCTTCCTTAGGACCATTACTTACGGTGGTTTCCTATAGAAATACGTCCTCTCTCTTTCATGGTCATCCTCCTTCTCAGAGTCCTCACTGCTTGATGATAAGCTGTCATCCCGACGTCCTTCTTCAGGCTGGAAGGGAATGCCGGGTGAGAAGACTACTGGAGTTTTGGGTGAACCAAATACCGAGCATGAGCCTTCACTAGTAGATGAGTAATGGGAGGGACCATCAATAGTTACAGACAAAAGGTCCATTTCTGTCTCCTCTGGAAACTGATTATAAAAAGACAAAAAGATATTAAGTTTCCACAGATACTGTTCCCATTGAGAATGCATTAGATAGCTTTGGAAATAAAAAAAAAGCGAGTGTGCTATGAGAAACTCCTGCTCCCAAGTTCCTCATAACACAGAGACAGCAGGTGTAGAAATTGCAAGACGGATTATGTAAAAGAAAGAATGAAAGCTTGGTTGGGAGATGTTTGCCATTGCCTAGTGATTGCGCTCGATCTGTTAGCTAAGTACATATCATGCTCTGACCAATTCACACGATCAGGAGGAATGGAAACATTTGATTGAAATTTAAAAAATATTTTGAAAGAAAAGAACGAAAGACAGCATAATTCATCATGAGCCTTGAAGAGGGGTGAGGCACCCGGGTGCGTTAGTGAGGCGTGCATGCAGAACGCTAACACAGAATGTACAGCACCGATTCGCAGTTCTGGGCTGCGCTCTTGGGCAAATGTGCTTTAACAGAGTCAAACTTCAGGCCAAATTTCCAAAAGAGGCCTCCTATTTCTCACATAAAGCACACCACGAGCACCGCACGAGCAATTTTCAAACATTACCTTCTTCAATACGCATATGAAAAATATGTCAAAGTGTTAGTTTAAACACCAGCACTACCTACACGGTGTTACTACAGAGCTACACAGTTGTCTACAAATTCAAATTGGAGCTCTGATGAAGTTAAGAATTAGCATTATAATGTCAGTAAGATTCTTTTTTTTTGTTTTTTTTAATATTTAACATTTGATACCTCTAAGTGTTTGACAGCATTTTGCTATGCCAACAAAACTTAAGCTAACTAGGCTTACATATAACAACAACAACAAAAGGTAGGATACCTTTTAAATGTGAACATATTTAGATGTGCAAATTACATGTATGTTTCATTTCCACCTCTCTCTCTCAGAAATAATTTATTTTCTGGGAGTGTGAGGTGAGCTGGAAGGGAGAAAAAGTACATTACTGTCTCTTGAGTTTGTTTTTTGGTTGGTTTTGTTTTGCTTTTGTTGGTTTGTTCAAGTTTTTTTGTTGGTTTGTTTTGCTTTTTGTTTGGTTTTGTTTCTTTGTGGTTTTGTTTCATTTTGGGAAAAAAAGAAAAAAAACTTTATTATTTGTCCTAAACATGGGTTTTAAAGCAGTTAAACTCCACCATTTGTTCTCTGTGTATTAAGTTTTGGCACATTCCCTACTCACTATTATTTGCAAGTCTCTCATTCTGCATTAAATACATGAATTTCAAAAGAAAAAGTGTGAGAAACATCCTCCCACCTAGCAATTATCTTGTACTGCTGTCGATGCCCGTAGTCTTGGAACACAATGTAACAGATGAAGACACCTGCACAGGTACTAAAATCCTCCTCTAATGCACGTTCTCAAGGCTAGACTTGCGTCACTTTACATGAGCCTTCATCAGAGTTTTCATAAATATACAAACAAAATTCCAGTAATTCAATTTACAAAACCTACCAAGTTTTAGGTCTACATAAGGGTGCAGAAACACTCTGGAAATTTCATTAACAACCATTCATGGTTGTCTGCTTAGTTTACACATTTAAATTTAAGCAGTTTCAAGTTTGATATACATTCTGTTTAGCTGAGTGAAAAAGAGATGAAACATTGAAAAGCAGCTCCCTGTGAGATAAATTAGTTCTCTGGCAAAGAGTACTTGTTTCTTCTCAGAAATACCTGAAAATACCCTTCCCCTGGACAGCTGGATTGTTGTGCAATCCCCAAAGCTGTTTTATTCAACTTAATTAGAAGTGAAAAAAATATACAAATTAAAATAATTACAATAATCTCAGCCATGCAAAATAACATAATAGGAACATTTTTAACATGAGAAAACATAGCAACAAAACCCAAAGACTGAACAATCTCTTTCAAACACATAGAAGGATATCCCTGTAGGGCTACAGCAAACTGACTAGTACCCATTTCCAAAACTCTAAATATATTCAAACACAAAAAGTACTAGATGATTTTTTGAACACTTCTGATAAAAATTCCAAAACAGTTGTATTACCACTATATGTGTCTAAAAAAAAAATAAATTAAAATCAAATATATTCCCTGATATTTCAATCAATTTCTGTGTTAAGAAACCAAAACATATCTGTCTCCTACCAAAACAAATCTACCTTCCAAAAACACATCCCTAACCTGAGGTGCACATGCACACAGAAAAAGACACGCAAAAAACATATAAGCAATTCAGGTCTGCCGAGGTATAACTATCTCATGAACTTGTGACCAAATGACACAGGAAATATAATTATATGGCATATAAAGTAATTCTTACAGAATCCTGTATGTTGAAAGTTACTCTTGGCCCAGGCGATGCAGCATCGACACGGATATCTGGGAGATCTTCACTGTCTCCTAGTCGAGAGCTGTAAGCAAAAGACAACTGCTTGTTAAGTTTTACTACAGGATCTTATGTTCACACTAACGTTTAACTACACAAATATAAAGCACTAAGAAAGTACAGTCTGTACTTATTTTGTTATGGAAGAAAGTATAAAATCATAATTGAAGCACTTAGGGTACATGAGAAGGAAAAAGGAGGGGGAGGACAGAGAAGGAAGCTACTCATCACTTCGCCAGTGATCTATCACTAGCCAGTCTCTGCTTATTTCTTTATTTCAGTCCCGAGCCAACATGTAGAAATTATAGAAAAATAAGATATACAGGGGACATAAAGCAAGTTGGTAGATTATGTATTCTCTGATACAACCAAAATGAATTATTTGGCCTTAGGCATATACTACTTTTCATTCACAAAGTACTCTAACTTTTTCAAAACTTTGTCTTTCTTACAGAGCAAGAGAAAAGCCCCATTATCTTTTCCACACAATCTCTAGTTCTCTTCAGATAACCTTGTGAAAAGGTAAAGAGAAATTGGCTTTCATCTGACAGATCTTGAACTGGAACCTTCATGCCTTCCACACAAGCTCTGCTTTAATTATCAAGAACACTAATTACTTCAGAAGAAAGATTCCTTTTCCAGGACACCTTGAAAAATTCACTTTAGAGTACTCACAAAGCTGTTTTTCTACTGGAATATCTGCTGTCTGATATTTTCACATGTGAATTATTTCTGAATTTCCATTCACTTCTACAGAGCTATTCAAATGTGAAGCAAACTTTCATTAAGTAGTTATGTTCTCATAGAAAAAAGTCCGAAGAATTCTAACACAACTCTCCACCTTTTTATTTTCAAGTATTTTATCGTTAATACATAATAATGCAGCACATTTTTAATTTAACTTTGAATGCTTCAACTGGATCTACAGGAGCAATAGACTCAAACACATGCATTCTAAAACCAAAGCAAACACTTTAGCAGGAGGCATCATTATACAACTACAGTTTACTTGGCAGCCATTAAATGACGAAACAAAACCAATGCACGTTATACAGGTGAAGATAGTAAAAGAAAATTCTCATTCACAAAACAAAGAACCTCCCTTCTTTCTTCTCATTACATCAGCCCTTTGTTAAGGCAGATGACTGCAAATCAAGCGGGGAAATGGAAATGATTACACTAAGCCATTTTTCCTTATGCGTGTTTCTTTGGTATGTCTTGAAAGAAGGATTCTATGGAAAGCCCTAAGTTGTAAAAGCGCAAACTTCTCTCTTGACACACTACCAAGTCTGTCAAAAAAGAAGTTTCAAAAAAAGGTGAAAAGTTACTTTTTAGAACATGTCTGTCTTCCAAAGTGATCTCCGCCAATCCAGTTCTGCCACATATAGCTGCTGCCTATAGTAAAAGAACCCTTATGGCCAAAGTCCAACATTTCCTCTGTTACATATGCTGCTGTTGCTATCCTGGATCCCAAATTCCCAGCAGCTTACCTCGTCCTGTCCATTCTTTTCAGAGGTGGTCTTCCTGATGCTGAAATACTCTTAGATCGGCTATAGCTGGGTTTGTAGCTGAGACCCCATTTGTCTTTCAAGGAAGCAGCCTAAAACAAAAATAATATTTAAATGCAACACTGAGAACACAGAGAAAAACTCTGGCAAGCTAAAATACTTTTAAAATTTTACACAGGTATGCCAGTAAAGTACCACAATTTTTTTTTTTGTTCCATAATAGTTAAAAAGCTGCTCTTATCAGCATTTGCCAGCATCTTCATCTTGCCTCTGGGTACTCGTTCAGGGTTCACACTTGCTGGAATTGGTAATCTCCTGTTGCCCGGAGAAAAGTACGCCCAAAGCTAATAATCTGACTGCTTAGACAGACACCCTTCCCAGCTACCACTACAGTAACGGAAGAACGTGAGCTAAAATGAGAACACCTAAGAGCTGCAAACAGATTATTTTTTGAAAGATCTTTTCTTATTAATGAAGCATCTTACTTGGAGCTCATGCACTAGGACACACTGAAAATAATGTTATGCCAGGTTTGTTAGCGGGGTCTGGGACAACAGCCACGTAGGTTTGTGGATTACCAGCAACACTGCTTGGGTTTTGTCCAGTTTCTTCTGGTGTCTATCCTTAGTAGCTTGTTCTTATTTTTACATGCCCTAACTCTGCAAATATACTGTTTATTTATATATAGAACACACTTATAGAAAGCACATATGCCAAGCGGAATACAATAGGTATCTCATTTGCCCAGGCAGTTAACGTGCTTGCCTCTCTCTGCACCTGCATTCATCAGTCCAATAAGGAATCATTTTAAAATCTGCTAAGAACAAGGAATAAATTACACGTCTTTAAATACACATTTTCTACTATTTCTTCTGAGTGTGCAAATAAACCCATTTATATTGTAATATCTGTGAAATTTCATTTTTCCTGTCACCATTATTACAAGAGCCCTTTCTCTGCCCCCTCTTACAGGTAAAGGGGTTGCTGAGCCATTTGATATTCTTAAGCTTCCTTTTCCACTACAAACATTTTTTTTGTTTTAATCAACATGCAGAACAGAAATATGCAATGCAAGTGCTATCATATTTTTAAAGTAACTTAATATTGCTCACCCTCATACTGGATCTACGTAGCTTTTTACGAACATCCCGGCGGATATCATTCACAGCCACCGACTCCAGTTGTTGATAGCGCTGGATTTCTTGATTTATAGTTCCTTCACTTGCACCTAATTTTCTGCGGATAAATCACAGTTGAGTTATCTTACAAATAGGTGACATTGTTCTCACCATTTCAAAATCTGTGTTGCGATGATGTTCTGCTTTCTCTGGAAATTATCCCCTTCTCTCATTTTTTCCAGTAGTTACTTGTGACCAGTGCCAAATATAGCTGCAGAAGATTTATTCTTGTTTCAGGATACAAATTTTTGTCAGGTATAATATTTTGTTCTTAAGAAGACTCTTTGATTTTAAGGTTTTTGTTCAAGTGACTTAGCAGAGCAGATAGAAGATGTAGAAAAAACTAGCAATAATTTAGAAAACTCAGTAAAGTAACTGCTATTTTGAAAGAATCAGAGTTTACTGATGCATTCATAAACTGAGACAAGGCAGGCATAAAACAATTTTGATTCCTGCACTCACATTAGAAGAAATATTTAACCTAAAATTCAAAGTTCGGATACATGCCAAAGGCAGTTTTATTCCAAGTACAAGCAGTAAACCCCATCTCCTCTTCACTACTTAACACGTAATTACCAAGCTCTGTATGCCCACTCTAGACAGATCCATTTATAGTAAGTCTGTCTTAGGGAAAGGGAGGGGAAAAAAGCAAGTCCAACAAACCATGACTGCAAAAAGTTATTAATAAATTTCAGAGAAGTTCAGATGCAACTTATGAAATCGGAAGTTATTCTTTCTTCAGGGTTCTCTCAAGTACAGCATATGAGATTTAATTTTAAAATATCACCTACATGGTGCAAAACCAGTAGATTTAATATTTTTCTTCTTCTTTCAGTGAATAAGACTAAACTTATTACAGTTACAAAGCAATATATTTTGTTAAAGTAATCACCACGATAATAAATCAAAATGGAACTACAATTTTGTATAAATAAGAAATTGATTATAATCAGCCATTGTAATGCAGGACCAGAAGACCAGTTTGACGCTTGGGGAAGAACTTGAGAAATTTTAGAGAGTACCTGCATGTATGATTTCTTTCTTAGGGAATCCGAGAGGACAATTTTTTCTTTTTTTTAAAAAAATTATTCCCACTCAACCATCGCCATGCCACAAGATATGTGATAAGAACAGAAAAGAAAACAAGTACGCTGCAGTTTGTTATTCCCAAACTTTGTGCAAGTTAAAGCAAAACCCAACTTACTTTAAGTCATCAATGACTTTAGCTTGCTCATTGAGTTCTCTGATATCGACTAAACGTTTCACAAATTTTCTTCCTCGCTGTTCTCCAGTTTGGCTACTAGAAGCTCCCTGCCGCCGGTGATCAACAATCTCCTGTTTAAAATTAACATTTAATTAATGTCTTCATCAAAAATTGGGCATTAATATGATCTAACAATAGGAAAAGTGAATTTCACACCTTGAAATCTGGACTAGTGCATGCAAAAGAATCAGTTTCATCTCAAAAGGCAGCTGATTGGATTTTTTCCAGTGATCGAAACCCCATCATTCAGTTAGACACACTGTAACTACTACATACATGTCCCCATGAGCAGGATCTGCCTGCTTTCGTATGTGATCTGCTAGACTGAAGAGAATCACACTTCGCTGACCCCAATAGATATTCTACAGGAACAGAGTATCGATGGTTTGGGGGGCTCAAACCCAGCAGGTGATTTACAATCCGCTGCCCCAACGTTAGCTTGCGTGCATCTCCACATAATGAACCTCCACCTGATTTCTAAACAACAAACAGGAACATTAGTGTTCTGGGACGACGTTTTCACTGTTGGCAGGCAAGAGACATTTAAGATAGCCATTAAAGAACACCTTTTAAAATGTTTTGATGTAAAACTAAACAGCAAGGTCAGCAGCATATTGGGTAGAAGTACCAAAAAAGATTGCTTTCTGATTTGTTCATGTTAGTAACTGATTCTCCTGTGAAGAAAACCTATCTACAGCCACAGCTTTTCCAGTTCAGGTACCTGAAGCTAGATATTGTCTCTCCATGTTTTCAAATCCAGATCAGTATTTCCAAGTAACACCAGCAGAAATACAATTTGTGATTTCTTGCCATTGAAATACGGAGTTAGAAAACTAACACGCAAACTTTTTGAATTTGTAACGCGAGTTATATGAGCTAGAAGGGGTAGCATGCTGGACAACACAAGACTAAGATCTTCCCATTTGACTGAAAACTTTGCTACACCTTTTCTAATTAGTAGCACTTATTTTGGTTGATTCACTTACTGCATGTATAGTGGGAGACATAGTGTCAACTTCATCCTCATCTGAAAGGTCAGCTATGTTTACAGAGTTGAGGTCAGCAATATCATCAATATCTTCTTCACCTGTCAATGTCGTGAGAGTGTTGCCTAAAGCATTCAGTCTTTTCCCAATGTTTGGATCCATGTGGACATCAATACCACACATCTTCCATAACACATTCAGTGTCCAGGTTCCAGCACTACTACTTTCTGTATTAAAAAAAAAAAAAAGAAAAAAAAAAGAAAAAAAAAAGGTTCAACCAGTTTTTGCTCTTTTAAAACAATTCCCCATACCAAGCTGTGTGTTAGTTAGCCAAGACAGTGTTTATCCGTGACAAAGAACTGTCTTTTCTGGGAATAACTTGGGAATAACTTTGAGGAAAACATATTCCACAGCTGAAATGCTTGCTGGAAGTACTTCATAGCTATGAAGTTAGTATTTCTTTAACAAGTGACGTACACAGACAAACCTAATGAAAATACGTTCCCTTCAGCCAAGCTGATGACCAAGAGAGAAAGCATCTCAAACTGCAGCTCTTACAGTCAAGTAAGCCAAGTACAATATTCCAGAACAAGATTTCTAACAGGAAGAAACCTAAAGGATGTCCATCTGCCTGTAAAAATGCTGACCTATTTACGGTTTCAAGTCTTGAATAACGATGCTGGAAGATGTTATAACATATGTGTACGTGCCTGCTGAATACCGTGTCTTCCTGGGAATTTTCTAATGAGTGCCACCTTTCAGCATCAAAATACAGAACACCACAAGAAACTGTTTTTCATTCTAAATGGATTCATCCTGGTTTTCTCCGTTCACAATTCCATCTGAGGTAATTTTTTAATGGTTGCAGCATGTGTTTCATTTTTATGTCTCCTCATCACAAAAAAGCAAGGGAGGGACAATGAGTAAAACTACCGGGACAGGAGACACTGTAGACACAACATTTGGGCAAAGAGATGAGAAGAAGCAAATGGCAGGTATGATGACCAAGACAGAGTGCCAGGTATTTTTGAGGCCTCTGGAGAATGTCCAAACAACCCAGTAGGAGAGACTGGGAAGAGTGGGACTTTGGAAAGAAGAGACGCCATCTCTGGAAGAGGATAGGGAGGAACAAGAGCTCAGGATGCAAAGCCTCAGCATTAGGAGGACTGGAAGATTTAGCAGTCTCTAGGACGGGAAGCAGTAGGACAACATTGCTGTTATAAAAAACTATTCTCCAACCAAAGAACAAACACGTCTATGCTGTGTGTTTTCCAGCAGGCAAAAATCTAAAACCAGAGCCACTCATGTGACTTGAAACCTGGAATAGCTTGAAAAGATGGAGCAGATAAAAACATTGAGGAGCTTTACCAGGAAAACAAGATACTAAACAAAATAAAAAAACCAAACCACCAATTAAATTACAACACAGCTATCCAAGGATTTAAATTTCATATTTTACAAATGCTTTATAGGAATTGATTTATTAAAAAAAAATGTATTACCTGCTGCAGCCTGTCCTGTTGTCCTAGAGCATACTTCGTACGTACCATCTGGCACAACACCTATATGAAGCATATACACCGATTAGGCAAGCAAAGTTGCTGTAGAGCAGCCCTTCTACGTTCCACCTCGGACTCTTGCCCACCACAATTAAAGCACGAGTGGTGTTTAGTTTAGGATAGGAGGTTTAGTTTTAATTCCCGTTGAATGACTTTTCCTATTTAGTAAAGTGAATTTACTTTAATAAAGGAAACAACAAAGGAATACAACCTTTTAGAGCCATACTATTTTGCTTTCAAAAGGTCAAGATCTTAGCTTTACATTTTGGGGAAAGTTCAGCAGTTTTAAAAGTCACAGGAAAGGGTAAAAGTGAATTTATAATCGGAAATACTATTGTCCAGTATGAAATCACACCCACTTACATGCATTCATGACTAGATCTCCTCTTATTTCTGGTTTCCAGTCATCCCAACTTGTCTCAAAGCCATCAGCAAAGCGAATGCAGAAATTTTTAAAATGACCTTTGCTAACTAAAGACTCTGAGGAGCAGGCGGTGATTAATGTGCTTTCAATAGTCAGGACTAAAGCAGAGCCAGTGTCAAGATCTGCAGTGTGGTTAGACTGGAAAATAAAATGCACAGAGAGAATTTACTGGTCATGGCAATGTCAAAGTGATATCGTACATGCACTAGATGCTGCTTATCTTTTCCTGTTAGAAAACTGATCTCCTTCTCTTATCCTCTTGTATTTTTACTTCTCTGCAGAAAGTTTCAGAAGCATCACATCTGTCCCTACAATGTCTTGCATTGTTGTTTTCTAGTAAATGCAACACCTATATTTTAAATAGATTAGGCTACTGGGAGTCAAGCTCAACAGGAAAAGGAAAGAAAATCCATGTTTGATCAAGGACTAGACAACCAAGGGCTACGAACCATATGGCTCCATGACCACAGAACACAAGCCCAGCATTGATTCTTTTCTCCAAAAAGGGTTGGACATTAGTTGATAGAACAACAACAAAAAGTAGCTTAAATATTGACTTGATTTTTTATGCTTATTTTGATATCTACGATTATGCAGAGTCTTAAATACACAGATTGAATGCCTGATTATTTTCCAGCCCTTTATATATAAGTCTTGTTTTGTTTACATGCAAAAAAAGCCCACTTACTGCCTTTTATAAAGCTAGACTTCTTTTGATCCAGTGGAAGTACTGTAAACATGCTATTCTATATAGAGCTTAAGACTTCATAAACCAGAATCTATTTTTCATAATTTACTACAATTTGTAACACACAGGAGCATAAAATGGCATCTGCTTTGTCCATAGCTGTCAGATAGAAGATTCACAATCAAAATGTTATGTCATTATGACTTGTAGGTTATTGGCCTCATCATTACTTTACATTTCTGTGTATTATGACTATTTCCTTCTACACCATTAAAACAATTAATTCCTGTTCATTCCCCATTAAGAACACTCCCAGTTCAACACAGGAACAGTCCCTGAATCTAGGTTTTCTTTCAAGGTCATCTAACATTAGCTATCCTAATAATGCTCCACTCCATTTATTTTTTTTAAACTGCTGTCAACTGGAAATGTATTTTCAATTTCATACTTAAGAGGTTGTTGTGGTCTAACCCCGAACGGCAACCGGACCACGCAGCC
>KL271325.1:32110-54692 GCA_000699545.1 Podiceps cristatus | reverse complement strand
TGTTAAAAAAGGACACAATACGGTTTTAACCGGTCTCATTCACAAAAACAGCTAGAATTTTTCCACTGAAAAAAACAGAACAAGTATATATTAATTCAGCTTTTAGGTAGACACCTACCACAAAAACGTGGTAAAGATGGAAGCAACCGAAAGTCAGATTTCATATTCATATTGGGATCTGTCAGCATAAATTATAGATATTATACTAACAGTTTGGCTTAAAATACTGCCTTCTCCAACTCTTTGCTCCTTTTATGCGGGTTGTCAGATTTACAGACCACAATTTTTTATGCTCAAGCTTTACTTTTATATCTATGTATATATTTCTGCATGTTTATATATATCTTATATAAATATAGGTTTCTATGTGCTTTATATATGTGTGTGTGTATATATATATAAACACTACATCCAAAATTTTATTTAAATATTAACAAATTAGACTTTGGGGAGGGGGTATAGGGAATGCTATGTTTTATAATTCAAGTAAGTGAAGTGTGATACAATAAAGCATCCATTTTGGGAAAATGGGCATTTGATGATAAACTTCACTAAATGTGAAATACATTCAAAATATATTGCAAAGGCAACTATGGTTCTTTGGCATCATATTTGTTGAACTGTTCATTTATGGACTACTAGCACAAGTTTGAATACAAATGTAATATGTAAATTACACAGCCCCAATTCAAGATGTCTGTGAACTAAAAATAATAAACTAATTCAAGTCTCATACGAAGAGCCAGATGTTCATCATGCTGGGGAACTGGGGATTTCATATGATGACGTTTCCCACCTTCTCTTTTGGGTTCTCTTAGAAGGAGACTCGAGCTATTAATGCATGTAGTAAGGAAACACCTAATTACATTACAGAGCACAGATTAGTAAACCAGAAGATCTATTGTGATCCAACTATCTTACTACAGGCAATAAAACAAAATTAATTTTTGAATTAATCTTTGAAGTAGTTCTTTTCTTCACAGAAAGACATATGATTTTGATTAAAAATTGCTGTGAAATCCACTCCCGTATATGGCCATGCAATGTTCTGCTGTTGTTAACCTTCCTATAAAAACTTGCACCTTTAGTTTTGAATTAAATTTATCTAGCCTTCCTGCCCCTGGATCTGCTTATAGATTCGTTTACTTAACTTATAGACCTGCTATCGCAGGTCATTCTGTAGGAAAACAGGCGAAGGTCATCTCTTCCAACTTTAGCCTTGTCTTTTCAAAAGGAAACACACCCAGGTTCTCAGCTCTTTCAGCTTTTTTCTGATTCTTTACTCAAAAGATCTGACTTGGAGCAGTTCCAATTTATGAACTCAACTTGTGGGTGACAGCAAACTAAATAATTACCATAGCTTAATACAGAAATTATACAACATACTGACTACTGCAACACATCTTTGCTCCGTGCTCTCTGTTTACACAACCACATTTGTATTATTCCTTTTCACCAGGATTATTTGGGAACTCCTGAATTCAGCTGATTATTCACCATCACCCTTCCAACAGCCACCTCTGTTATTTTGTTTCTGGATGTAGGACTCCGTATTTGACTGCATTCAAACGCACATTTTGTTAGCTTGCTACCACTTGCCAATTGATCCATATGGCTCTGTAGTAGTTGCTTGTTCTCTTCACTGTTCATTGTTTCAAACACTTTTGTATCATTTGCAGATTTTTTTCATATACAGAGTTCTATTTCGTATCACAAATATCAAAGGGCATATAGCCAAATAAGTCACACTGTTTTCTGCTAAACTAGTTACTCAACGATTCCCCATTTAGAATACATTAATTAGCCAGTATTAATGTAGCGGGTATGTATCACTTTGAATTTTCCCTGTTCTCATTTCTTAAAATTCTGTGTAACACCAACTCAAACTGTACGGTCCACAGGTCCATCTAAAAATTTATCCAGCATGAATTGCAGTCATGGTTCTAATCATACCTTGAATCCCTGCAGTATATAAATCTTCATCATTTGCTCTCTCTGTATACATATTTCACTGTGCAGAAAGACTGGAAGAAATATGGTCAAAATGTGATTTTTTTTTTTTTTTTTTTTTTTTTTTAATACAGTTAGGGAGCTCTTTTAAGGAGAAGAAAGTCCTGATTCCTACTTTTTGTTCCCAGGTCTGTTTCCATTTTGTTTTTCAATAGCTCTGGATCAAAAGAACAAAACAAAAAAAATTTTTTAAATGCAGAAGGGAACATTGTACTGTCCTTGCACAGCTACTGCTGGGGAGAGGACGGAGCTGGACAGCAACCTCTGCGCTTAGTCACCTGAAGTTTCTGGCAGATACTGTATCTTAGCCTATTACATGAAAATAACTAATTGTTCCTCCAGATAAAATCAGAGATGATCTTGTCAAATAAATTATATTGGCTAGCATTAATTATATTGCTCTGGTTTAATTCCTGATTAATTGCATCCTTGGTCAGTCTTTTCAAGATTTTATCAAAGGCTGGAGTCAGGCTGTTAAGTCTAGAATAAGCAGCTCATCCTGCCCAAGTCAACATTAGGCTTCTTCCAAGTATCTAATTTTTCCACATGCAACAAAGGGATAGCTCATAGCTCTGCAGATAATCCCATGAAGTTACTGAAGTTACGGACAGAAGTTGGCAAACTAACCAAGTATGCCTAACTACTCTAATGTTTCATAGCCTGCTGAGCCAGTGCAGGAAAGGCAAGTGTTTCATCATCAATTCATATCATCAAAACAGAGTATTTAAACAAAAAAAAAAAATACAAAACAAAAAAAAACAAACAAAAAAACCACAACCAAACAAAAAACAACAACAACAAACACAACCAAACAACCACATCACAACAAAAAAAACACCATCGCCAAACAACAAAAAAGCCCAAGAGAAATACATTCTTCATTATCTGTATTGTTAATTGCCAAGTTAGTTTTCTTGTTGGGTTGCTTTGCTTTTTCCTTTGTTACTTTCTACAATCACAAACCTCGGATTTAGATTTGTCTTCTTCCTGCCCCCCCCCCCCCTTTGATTTGTTACACAGCATTCCCAAACTGCCTTAATTATCTTCATAACATTGAAGGGTTTTAAACCACCATTTTTCATCTGCAGAATGTTCATTTGTTGTTGTGGGTTTTTAAAAGCAAGTACTTTTCAAATCATGTGGCTTATCACATGTATTTCACACTTTCTGCAGTGTAACACACACAAATATACACTGATTTCCATGCACCTAGTTTTAGATGTGTACTCCCCTCCCCCCCCCACCCCCCCCAGCTAGTTCAGACTTGATGAAGCCTTGAAACTTGCAGCGCCTTTTTTTCAGTTGTGTGTTCAATCTTTTCTTTATTTCACACAATGGAATGTAACGCCTTTTTTTCCAGAGTAGGGTGCAAAATGTCTTCCGTAAGGAAATTGCCATCTCTATATTTAGAATGTCCAAACTTATGGTTCTACCAGAGAGAGACTTAGTATGTACTCCTCAGCTTGAAATCTCCCACAATACCCTCCTCCCTTCTCCTCTTCCTCATCTCTTAAGAGGGTCAACTGTTCTCATCTGTAGCGTGACTTTAGCAGATCTTCATCTTACACTCTATCATAAACATTTAAAATCATTTCCCTCAGGGATGTCTGAAAAATCAAAGATAATTAATGACACCATTTCTGGCAAAGTCAGATGTCCTCAATACGCTTAGTTCTGTTTCACATTTCCAATCATAAATCTGCATGTGAGGTGGTGGGTTTATTTGGTGGTGGTTGTGTTTTGGAGTTTTTATTGTTTTGTTTGTTTTTTCAAAGACTTCCTTATGGAAGCAAGCGTTCCCCAGAATAGATTTTTGGGTCAAACATTATTATATCTTACCTCACATTTTTCATGCAAAAATATTCACCAAATTTGCCATACTATCCTTCCATAGCATGCTACCTTCCAATTGCCTTACACCAAGAGGTGAACCTTAAAAGCTTCCTTTCACCAAGGAACTGAAAAGAATGAGACAAAATCTCTAATGGTCATGTTTTTTCTAACTACTATAGCTTTCCCACCTAAAAGACTACCAGCCAATAATTTATTTTTAAAAAGAAAAAAAAAGGAACAATACAGAAAACAAAACAAAAAACCCACCCACAATCTCACGTGCTTTTTGATCTTTAGATATTTTGTGTTATATAAATTGTTCACTTTTCTAACACAGGAAAAAACATAATAAATGTTTGTATACATACTTTTTTCTTCTTTGCTGTATATTTATAACCTGGATCAGACATCCCTATACTGGAAACAGCACTCTAAAAAGTCCACAATGATTTCCCAAGAGATGCCTTAACTTTATCCTTGGCTCATTTCCATCTAGCTGCCTTCTGTGGAAGCAAGTTCATTTCCTTCACCATCATCTTCATTTTACTGCAATGGAAAGTGAACTAAATGGAAACAGGAAAATTCCAAACATAATGGGGGGGGGGATATAATCTTTTTCAAATGAGAAGCATAAAGTGGCAAAACTGAGGACTACTTCAGTATTTTTTGCAGCACAAGTTAATAACAGCTGTACTCAAACTAGCACAGTTACAGAACTGCCATCTGCAGACCAGCACACATGGCACGAGAACGCCTCAAATTAAAGGCCAGTATCACTGAAACCCTCCAAAATAATTTTACTTTGTTTTCAAAGATATATTAGATCTTTAAATTTTGTCAGCATTCTCTGTGGAACATGGTCATAATTCCATAGTAACGTGGCTGGTTTGGTTTGCTGATGGCATCAGTTAGAAACAAAAGCACTTTGGCTTGGAATGGCAGGTACCCTGCATCTCTGCTCTGCGACTCCAGTGTGTCTTACCCACCCCACGCTCTTTCTATCATTACGCCTTATGTCTATAAAGATCTGCCACGCATAAAAAGGGCATTATTAAACTAGTATCATAATCTGTCTCTGACCCACATAAATAAAGTTGGGGTTTCGATTTTTTTTTTTTTATTCTTCATTAATAAAGTGAATAAAAGAGCAAAGCAAGAAAATGAAATAATCTCAGTCCACAGAGATATAAACAACAGGAGCCATACTGAGCCCTTTCATTAATTAAGCAGAGAAGATAAACAAGAAAAATTTAGAAAAAAGACTAATTTAAAAAAGCAGTTCTAAGAAAATTTAAACATTTTTAATTTTATTAAAATTATAACAATATTGTAACAAAAAGGCAATAAACATCAGTTTGTCATTTTAGCATTTCTGACTGACAAAAGAAATGCTTTAAATTAAAACCTTTCTAAAGCAGTGACAATGTTAGCAGGGGATATCAGATAGTTCTAAGATTTGCCGAAGCAGCTTCATCCCATTGCACAATAAATGAGTTTCTGAATTAACAGAAAAGACAACACATTTGCAAGCAAAGAAAATTCCACTTCTTCCCTATTATCTAAACAAACAGATAACATTAGAAATATGAAGCAGTAGTCTTATGGGAAAAAGAAAACAAACTCCTCATTAAAAAACGCCCTTTTCTAAGCACTTCTACATACATCGGAAAAGCAACCAGCCTACTGATACCATTATGTAACGCTTATGTACATATACATGTCAATTTTCATATACAGTGAAGAGTGACAAGATACAATCAATGATCTAATTGGTGCCAAGACTCAAAGAGGAGCCATATATGTGTTCCCAAATAGAGAAAAATCAAGACATCAAGTCACTCTGCAAAACAACAAGGATCTGAAAGACTTAGATTAGCCTAGCTTCATATACCATCTCTAACTGTGATGACAGACTGATGCTTCCCAGAAAGCTGAAGCTTTTCCCCTACAATTGTACCTAAATATTTTTTCTACTATTGTATATGGAAAGAAAACCTCTCTGATCTTTCACCTTGATACAAGTTACTTGTAAAGTCTTATTAGCCAAAAAATAAAACCATTTATACAGAATCAATAAGGTTAGAAAAGACCTCTAAGATCATCAAGTCCAATCGTCAACCCAACACCACCGCCATGCCTACTAAACCATGTCCCAAAGTGCCTCGTCTATATGTTTTTTGAACACCTCCAGGGATGGTGACTCCACCACTTCCCTGGGCAGCCTGTGCTTGACCACTCTTTCAGTAAAGAAATTTTTCCTAATATCCAACCTAAATCTCCCCGGCACAACTTGAGGCCATCTTCTCTCATCCTATTATTAGTTACTTGGGACAAGGGACCCACACCCACCTCACTACAACCCCCTTTCAGGCAGTTGTAGAGAGCGATAAGGTCTCCCCTCAGCCTCCTTTTCTCCAAGCTAAACAACCCCAGTTCAGCCGCTCCTCACAGGACTTGTGCTCCAGACCCTTCACCAGCTTCGTTGCCCTCCTCTGCTCCAGCAGCTCAATGTCCTTGTAGTGAGGGGCCCAAAACTGAACACAGCACTCAAGGTGCGGCCTCACCAGTGCCGAGTACAGGGGGACAATCACTTCCCTACTCCTGCTGCCCACACTATTTCTGATCCAAGCCAGGATGTTGTTGGCCTTCTTGGCCACCTGGGCTCATGTTCAGCTGACTGTTGACCAGCACCCCCTGGTCCTTTTCTGCCAGGCAGCTTTCCAGCCACTCCTCCCCAAGCCTGTAGTGTTGCCTGTGGTTGTTGTGACCCAAGTGCAGGACCTGGCTCTTGGCCTTGTTAAACCTCATACAGTTGATCTCAGCCCATGGATCCAGCCTGTCTAGATCCCTCTGCAGAGCCTTCCTACCCTCAAGCAGATTGACACTCCTGCCCAACTTGGTGTCGTCTGCAAACTTGTTGAGGGTGCACTCAATCCCCTCATCCATGTCATTGATAAAAATATTAAACAAGACTGGCCCCAATACTGGCCCTGGGGGATGCCTGGGTTTGGCTGTCCAGCTATTTTTTAACCCAGCGAAGAGTACACCTGCCCAAGCCATGAGCTTCTCTAAAGGATGCTGTGGGAGACAGTATCAAATATGGAGGATTACACATAAATAAGAGATGTTTCGATCATGCTACAGAATGGCTTTTAAAGAGTCTACAAAACAACATTAACAAATAAATTAATTTGCAAGCCTGTTCTGAATCAACTTTAGTCCATCATCTCAGACTAAGCTTTGACTTTACTAATGACAACAAGGTGTATCCTGAATTCATCTTTAACTTCTAAAGTAAAATTAATTTATCAGTTAATTCAACTTGCATATGAATTGCTGACTTTTAATAGCCACCTTGTTTAATGCAGATTGCTTAAGGTAAAGCTATTTGTAAAATAATACATGCTTGCTAAACATAGTCATTCCACAAGCACTGTGACTAACACAGCTTACTTTCTTACAGGTTTGTGCCGTGTGGTTGACTGACTTTGTAAAGCTCTTCCCATGTCCGAGACATTTATGAAATCACCCCAACCTATGCCAACTCCTTTGGGTTTAACACCCTTTCTTCCTCAGTTCAGGTACTAATAAAGTCTCTCTCCTTTACTTAACTGTCTGTTGTTAGAAATGTCTGAGATATTTATTCCTCCTCCCTTTAAGATATTTGCCAATATTTATTGAAAAGGACTAATAATTCACAACTAACAAGTGACGAAACCCTGAGACAGGCAGACAGCCTAACCATAATCGCTGCTTTTAATGCAAAAAAAGTTTAAACACTGAACTTCTGAGTTTTAAATGGTCATTAAATTCCTCCTAAGAGAAGGGTTTCTTGGTATATAGAAAAACATAGCACCTTTCATTATATTTGTGTTGTACTACCAGCAGCTCTCAAAAGCTGATGAGAACAGAGAAACTGTATTGAATCACAGAAATCCTGAAAATCTGGAAGTGCACAGTTAAGGCACTGCCTTGCCTGGAAGTTAAGAGTGATGTTGGATCTGTTACCCATTTTGACCTAATTAACTCCTTACTAAAACTCTAGTGAAGACAAAGCAATTGTTCTTCAAAAAACGCTAAACCTCACAAGTTAATGCTTAAGCTTCCCCCTAGGCTTTAACTCCATTAACTAGAGGTGTTAATTAGATTGAGTTAGGTAAATCAATCAGGATCACACCTTTAAAGCCTGGACTAGACAAGGCCTAACCCTAACATATATTGAGTGGATGGATTTATTAGCATGCTTATTAGCATAACTGCCTAGCAAATATCCCCTGGGCTTGTAAGCATCAACACCTATAAGGTGCAATAACATAAACAGATTAAAGGTTTATTGTAACAAAGAATAGCGGTGACGCTTACGTCGGGCTAAGCGAATACATGCCAGTTAAACTCAACACACACTTTGCCTTTAATTGGATACAGGCTACCATCTTCAAGCATTAATCAAATAGTAAAGGTCTAGCTCTAACATCTCTAGACGAAACCTTCAGCAAGGTATTATCTGTAACTGGGTTGGTTTCTGAACTCCCGATGACAATTCTATAGTGGATGTAAGGTCCCTGTGGCCAGCATGAACACAGGCCTGTGGTATTACACCCACAGCACTTTGCGTTCAAAGATAGGCTAGCTTTTTACTGAGGGGTAGTCTATGCTGTACAGTTACCATAAATAATGGCAGCGGAGAATACATGTAACAGGGTAAGAGTATGCACAGAAAACTGAGGTTTAACTGACAAACAATAACTTGCTCGCACTGTAACAACGTGAGTTCCCTTACTCCAGACTAAGCAAGAATTTAAAACTAATTCTAACTGAGGAACAAAGGGCAGCTCATTACTCCTTGGACATTTTATCAATGTGAGTAGTTCTGGAGAGGGAAATAGGTGCTATGCAGGCATAACTTACATTTTCTTTTTACTACAGCTACAGATGCAAAGATCCCAGAATAGCAGGATATAAGAGCATCCACAGTGTACAACCTACATCAGAGATTATTAAAGAGGGATTTATTAACTTCATATTTCTACCAAAAAAAAAAAAAAAAAAAAAAAGCTAGATAGAACAATTCCAGATTACCTTCTGCACCTGGACTTCTCCAGCTTTTGAAGCTGAGCCGGTTTGAGGTTATCACACAACTGGGAAATCCCGCTGCCTGAAACTTTGAGCAGATTAAAATGTTGTGATTTTCCTAGAGCTATCTTGCTAGAAACAGTCCTTACATTCATACCCCTCTGGAGATGTTAAGCATGTGCCAAGTCTCCTATTTTAGGCACATCTTCCATCCATCTCCCTTATAAGGGCAAAGTTTTCCAAGTTTGCATCAATCCAAAGCACTGATTATATATTAAAAATGTCATTCTAAAATCCTAATTAACTTATTGAATAATTATTCAATTTGTCCCCTTAACATTTCCAAAACAATGTAGATTTTTTTTTAAAAAAAAAAGGGGGGGGGTGCAAAATCCCTATTTCAGTATCTCTCCACCAGCATTACCACCTTTCAGAGTTTGAACCCAGGAATAAATGCAATAACCACTTTACACAAAGCTTAACAAATGCATACTTTAACAGTTTTCTATTTTTCGTTCTCATCCAACAAGTAGTCCAAGCACACTACAGTTTTTATAGGAGAATTTTCAATGGACTATGGTAAAATGCTGTCCTGATAGTTCTAAACTACATTTTAGAACAATCAGTGTATATATAATAATTTTCCTTCAAATTTGCTTCAGCATTGCACACACTAAACAGAAAAGTTACAGCAGTATTCTGTTTTAAAAAAAAAATAAAAAGGTCATTTCTACAGACTGGCCTTCTCTTAGGAGAGTTAAGGCAAGATACCCATTGTATGCACGTAGCTCCTCACCAATGATGTAACCAACAGCAGAATTCCAGTCTTATCAGAGACTTGAAAGCCTTCCTGAAGACAACATACTCAGCTTTTCTTTCTACTGAATCTTTCTTGCCTTGGCAAGTCATGAAACTTTGGCTCCAACCTCATGAATACCTAGATTTGATTTGATAATATTTGAAAATAGCCAGATTTTCTAACATTGACTATAAATTCATGATTCTTATTCATGAAGTAAAAATAAAACAAGATAAAAATTAATGCAAAAAAGTGGAAAACAAAACATTTAAAAGGCACTGTATTTACCACCTTGTTATTTCTGCGCAGATTTAGTATCATTCTAGAAAACTTAAAGAGATGCTAGGTACGCATATCTCATTATTAGCAGGAGGTACCTATTTGTAACTGTCAAATTATAATCTGAAGCCTAGCAGGATTTCAGAGTTGAGACAAGTGGGCGTTGACATTTTGGTCTGGGTTTTTAATATACTGGCCTATAAATAAATAAATAAATGCCCACAAACAAACCAAAAACAACCCACCACACACAGACACCAGCCCTCAACCCCCCAAAAAACAAACTCAATACAAGATCCTGAAACACCCACCATTTTCCATCCCCGCCTACAGCTGAAATAGCCCATGCTTATAGCCTCCTCCTCTTCAATGTACAGAAACTGTGGTTGTAGCTAAAATACGCTCTAGTCAATTGAAAACAAAAGAAGCATTCTGCTCTATTTTTAGTTTGGCCATATCTTTGTGGCCAAACTTTGCTTGCAACCTTTACAAATGAACTGTTTATAAAACAGATGGAAAACCAACACAGTATTCAATAGAAGGCAAAAAAATTGTTTTTCAGGCAATAAAATGAAGAAAGCATTACTCTACGGTATCACAATTATGTCAGCAAGCACTTTCTAAAGATAATATCAAAGATAACTAAAAGACTTCAAAGGTGAATAAACAACTACAGACAAGACTAGGAGAATCGGCACCTTGCCATTTTGTAGAACAATTAGGAATATTATTTTCCCAATCTACTTCCAAAAATCCAACTGTCATAATCTAACTCACTTTTCCAGTTCTTATCTGTGATGAATTCACCATTTCAACATTTGTACCCTTCTTGCCAAATAATCAGTCTACTTAACTATTTAATGTTACATATTTTATATAAGAAGAGGTTTGAGTTAGGATACAGGGAGTTTCACTCCTTTCACAGGTGAATGTAACTGGGAGAACTCTAAATCCTAGGATTTTTGCATCATTCTACAGGATCATGGGAAGAGGGAGAGAGATACAAAAGAAATTCCAGATTCCTTTTCATATTAAAAGTTTATTTGAAATGTTATTCCAGAACCACTATATAGTTCCTCAAATCTCACTACTTTCTAGTAAACCTGCAGAAAATGATGAAGTTTTGCCATGTATCCCAAAAGTAGATAATAAGTACACATTTCTGGTCTGTTCTCAGTTCTTTGAGGGATGATTCCCTATCTCCAGGAAGGCCAGTGAGGATAGGCATGTTACAAGGGGATGTCATTACTCATCACTACTTCTTAGTACATTCTCTTTATATTTCAGTCTTCATGAAAACTAAAATCACCAGGATTTCTCAAGAAGTCAATCCTGCTAAAACTACATGACTTTCTTGTGAAGAAATGAGTAACACACAAGAGGCATTCTACGGAATTGACCATACACAGATCATAACAACAATAATCTGTTCAGGCATGCTTGAAAACCTATACATTTTGGTCTTTACATTTACATTTTTTGCACCAAAGGATATGGCTTAGAACATGGAAGTGCACAAGAATTACTTCAGAGTCAACATGGGGAGGCAGAAGTTAAACTGCAACATACCATGTCAACAACTGCCATGTCCTGGATAAGATCAAGCTCGTTTCTGAAGACCTAAACTATCCACACTGTCCTCCACGATCATGGTTGAGGAGCTAGTCCTCAACACAGCTCAATGTAACAGGTCAGTACATAATAAAGTTTCCAAGGGATGTAACGCCTATTAGAGAGATCAGATGTTGAAAAGGGGACTAAGCTACACTCTCAACTCAAGCAGCAGCCCCAAGAGATACTTTGGCAGGGGCTGTATTTCCACAACTTTTTCCTTTGGACAGAGAACGGGTGATGCAGGATAAGTCTTCCTAAATATCCAGCATACTACCCAGGTATTCAATTTAGGAAGACATACCAACATCACTTCAGTAAAATCATCTTGCTTTTCCTTAAACATAGTCAAAATGAAATTCTTAAGAAACACAAGGATCCTAACATTTCACATTAATAATTAATTGCAAATCCAGAAATCTTTCTCTAGTTTCCAGTGACAATTCAGCCCCACCCACAGTTCACTGAAAACTTAGAAAACCAAGCCAAACGGACAAGAAAGTCTCACAGCAAGAACATTTGAGCTTGGCATACATTAACTGCACTTTATGGCAAACATTCTATTATGTAAACATATATGAGTAATTTCTTTGTATTTAAATTAAAAATTCAAATACAAATAAAATGCTGCATACCACAAAGGTTGTTTTAATTAGTGTGATGAAATTAATTAATGTTAAATATCAGTCCATTTAACCAACCAGAACCTGTGTCTCCAATAGATTTTGACTAAAAATGCCATCAGACAGTACTGGTGACAGAAGCCACATGCCCATACTGAACACTAAGAAACATGGAGACTTATTATTATAAAAAGATATTTTTTTCATTTTAAAATTATTATTTTGTCAGGAAGTAAAGTAGCACTATAGCAAGTGAGTAAATTAATCTGAAAAGCAAAAACTACAGACATGTATGATTAGCTAGGGTACATACCAAGTTGTTCCAGCAAGACCTTGCCATTTAGGACATAGTATTTTCATACTCCAGCCACACAAATCCCAGAGGCTCAACCCACATTTCCTGATTTCTACAACAAAGAGTGTCATTAGCTACCAGCATCATCAGGAATGCAGTACTACAGTAACCATACTTAAAGGAACCTTTCATCTAGTTTGAGAAAAACAAAACTATGGTGAGACTGGTATGACAAGTTAATCAACTTTTAAGCTATTAACCATTAGCTTCAAACAAGACAGCTCAACTAGTAAGCACAGTCTTACACATACAGAAACTCTGCTGAACTCAAGTTAACACAAGTATTAAATGTTCAGTTTAGTCTTACTCCGATTTTTGACTTCAGTTTAGTCTGCTTATTCTAATTCTCTACTTCCTTTTGTTTTCATTTGATTCATATATCAAATAATGCATAATTTTGTAAGATTTAACTGCTAAACTGAAGTCTCAAAGGAGGTTTTCTTTGCTTCACAACTCTATCATGGATTCAAAATTTATTTTACTAATATGCTGCTGCTCAAAAAAATTTGTGCTATTAGGTTGGGTTAACTTATCTTTTCCTGAAAGCAGTGTTTAACTGTTAATTTTAATAAAGCATTAAAATGTTCTTCTATACTGAGACTCAGTTGAGTCTTATAACTCCTGGTAATCTTATGACTTTTAATTCCTAACATTCTTGTATGCAATTTTGCTATGCCACAGCCAGTCTAGCTGCAATGAGAGCCAAGACCTTTGTATACAGACCCTCTGACTATGCCTCTTATCATTACATCCTTTGCTATCTTAATATGTTCTACCAAAACACAACAGTACTGCTTGTATTTTTACTTTACCTTGCCCTTATATTGACTTTTTTCATAAGGTGTATGTCTAAAACAATGTGCACAGATGATGAACATGATATAAACAAGTAAAGTCCCTTAAGCTTCTCATAAAACACACAAAACCTGCACGGTATTTTAAAAAATCAGGGGGGCAAAAAAACAACACGCAGCTGCCAAAGAATACCGCTCCTGCTTCATCTGACTGGATGTAAACTGGGGGATTCAAGAAACATCTTCCAGCAACTCCAGTCAGCTTGCCTGGAACAAACCTCCGCGTCCAGCTCCACTCAGACACCTAACGCTTCTCCTTACGTACCCGGCTGGCTGTGGTACGGCCATCGATTTCTTGACAACACGCACGCACTGAGCTTCTACAGATCACAGGTTAAGTATCAGAGATAATCCTGTTGCAGTTATCTGTAATTTGTTCACATAAATGTTGATTATATTGGCCAGGCTGGTGGAATAGAAGCGCCTGCTATTCCACTGTGTGACTGGGGAGCCTTGTATGCAGTTCAGCTAAAAAAAACAATGAAGGTTGGCAAAGAACTCCATTTTCTTTACCTGCAATTCCTTCTGTATTTTGTTTACTAGTGGTGTTGATGTGAATTTTAAGTAGTTAAGATTTATTACAAACATTTGTATCTCCACTTACATAACTTCAGAGAATTATAAAAGGAAAAAAGTTACCTGAAGAATAATTTATCTCAACTAATATTTTCAGAAATCTATTTTCAGAAATCTTGATTTAAAAAAAAAAAAAAAATACTTTTAAATGAAAAGTGGGAAACTCTTCATTCTTCAACAGCACTCTTCTCATCACATTGTTTTTCATTAACGGCTTGATTCATAGGTTTCTGAACAGCAGCTCCAGAAGTCAAGCTGCAATTAGTCACTAAAGGTGCTTGCTAGATGAGATTAAGACAGTTCCAGTCATATCCTGATTAAATCTATATACACCAAACAAATTAATTTTCATTACAAAGTTATCAACTATATTTACCTTTTACAATTTTAATAAACTTTTTTTGTTTTCAGCATGGATACCCAGGGAAGCAACACATTCAAAATTGCAACATGCCTGCCAGTTCTCCCTACCAAATTTCGACCCAATTAGTCAGTGTCCATCCAGGCTAAAAAAGAGAGAAGATCATCCCAGATATTTGAGAAGTTTAATGAAAATCAGGAGCTGGCAACTCAAGACATCCTCAAGCTTCCTCTCCCCCTCTACCCCTCTTAAGTTTTAAGGAGGTATTTTGGTTGTTCTCAAAGACCCTATTTAGATGCTGTTCTGGGAGCCACACAAATGTAAGGTGCCAGCCTCTATCTTGCAAGGTTTACTAGGAAAGTTAATGGCACCCTGCAGGGGTTTCCTATTATTCTCAAGACTGCTGTCTGCAGGGTAGTAAGAATCTGGTTAGAATTTCTGTAGATTTGGAAATACTATAATCTTCTAGCACATAATAATTCTTTGTCCAACAGTTAAGTACACAATACACATGCACTAGAATAAATACACCTAACTACCAACAAATGCATTATGCCCCAAAACTTCAAAAACTGTGATACGCATCCTCCTGCAATTTTAAGACTTGCTTTTAAAAGAACAAAATTTCTAGTAATTTAAGACATTTGTTTGCCAAAGTTGAATTTGGCCCAGTGTGGCCCAGGTCACTGAGATGAAAATGCCAGGCATATCCAAAAACATCAAATCGCAAGATCTTTTCAACACAGCTGCAATGTCGAACAGCAACAATGACAAAAGAAATAAAACAAAGACCTATTGAGGTCAATGGGACATTTCAAATAACACTGCTATGTATTTCCTAATGAGACTTGTTAGTAACCCTTATACTTCAACTGCCTAACTTCTTTCATCATAAAGGATCTTGAAACCTTTTCAAGCAGAAGTGCCTACACCTCAATGGTTTACAGTATACCTTTGATATTCAGCAGAGGAAATCCCCGTGGGCTATATAACTGTTTTCATTTTGTCCCATGAAATTCCATTCACTTTTGGATGATGTATAAACTGTTACAAGTCCAAATTTTTCTCCTCAAAATTTTTGGCAGCATACCATAGTCATAACCAGTGGTTATAAAGCCAGGCTCAGTTCACCACCAAAACAGCAACAGAATTGCCAGAATCACTTTAACTGGTCAGCAGAAAACTCTTTCCTCCTGTGTCCTCAAAATTTACTTTCCAAAAGTCACCATGCAGGTCAGAAGATCCCTCACCTCCAACCATGACACAGTGATCCTAAAAAAACAGACTCAGCACGCAGCTACAGCAGCCAATATTCCACAAGGGGATAATTTTCTTAAGTCTTGGATAAGGGAAAAGATTGCACAGTCAGTCACGACCAGAATTTTTCTTGACCATCCAAAAAAAACCTTAAAATTAAATCAAACTATACTTCCTACCAAAGGCCGATGGCAGGAATTTTTTTTATTCAGTTGAATACTCCAAGACATAAGTGCTGCAATTCAAAAATACCACCTTATTGTCTCCCACTAATTAAACCCAGAAACGTTTCTGCACAAATTATTAGAGAATGTAATTTAGGTTACAAAGTCAAGACTCTGAAACATGGGAAATGGTAGCTTGTCAGTCATCAGTGCCGCTTTGGATATTCTACAGTGTCATGCAAATGCATTATGATTGAGGTTTTTTTACTTATGTAATACTGTTCTTTCATTATCTTCTTCACTGCGAAGAAAAACAATATAAAAACCTCTGAAAAAGGCAAATGAGTGCAATGACAATGCACAAGTAGACCAGGACCCTCCCATTGTAGCAACTTCCAGATGAAGGACATACTCTCATGCACATACTCTCAATTCATTGCCACGGGAAGATTTCTTCTGGTAATGTGTAATTCTTTCTCAAGATGCCAAATACTTTTTCAATATTAATAAGAAAAAGCAGCTTTGGCCTAGGGAACCTTGAACTCCGAATTCCCTTTTGCTTTGTTTTTTCCCTTCCCACTTCAGAATAGAGAAGCACAGAACAAAGGTTTATGCTACAAGAGAGTTCACAAATTACAGTATCACCAGAGTAGAATGCAAACTACATCCCTCCACCTCAAAAGGAAGGACTTACATAGCTTCACCACACTTTGAATTAAGAAACACTGCTAATTTTATTTAGTGCCTCTACCCCTTGGCAGGGGCGGGGGAGACAGACAATTTACAATTGTCCCCTTTTTAATCCCTCCATGTCATCCATGATCTTATCAATCTCTATCCTATCTGGCCATACTACAGCCAACTACTTCTCCAGACAGAAGAGGTCCATTTTCAGACCCAAATGAACAGCTCATCACACTGAGTGAAATAAGAGGGCTATATGGTGGGAATCAGCCACAGTCCTCATCTGCAACTGTGGGTTTCAACTGATCCTACCTCAGGAAAGCTCATAGCTTAAGACGTTACCCAACCAGAGAGATAATCTCAAAGAGACACACTGCCTGAAATTTTCTTCTTGGTGCTTCGAATTGCAGGGAGTTACCCTTGTCATCCTACCCTCATCCCCAAACTGGAGACATTTACACTGGAATCACCGTGACACTATCACAGAATGGCAGAGGGACCTCTGGAGATCACCTAGTCCAACCTCCTGCCCAAAGCAGGGTCAGCTACAGCAGGCTGCACAGAACCATGTCCAAATGGGTCTTGAGTATCTCCAAGGATGGAGACTCCACAACCTCTCTGCATAACCTCTCAAGACAACAACCAAAGTCTATGTAGTTTTTCATTCATGATGAGGCCATCTAAACACTATATTTTTTCCTGCACTGCTGCACTTCGGAACATGAAAGATTCATCCAACTTTGGGATTATACATGCCTTAAAGCCACTTGAAAGAAACAGGCTTTCCTGAGCAGTCACAAGACTCTCCAAGCAAAACTTCTTCCCAACTCTATTTATATTCACCTAACCTATCTACAGAATAGAGCTCAGTGGCTCTGTATGCTTTGATTAAAGTGTTCAAAGAAGTGTTTACATCCTTTAAAGAAAAATTCATAACTGCTAGCTGCTCTTCTATGCAATTCTAGAAGGAAGACCTGCTACAGTTTGTAGTAAGCACATTAATGAGAATAGCTGAACAAGACCAAGTAGCTTGGTAGCTCACTTGGGGAATATCAAAGAAAACTAAGATCTTCCCATATGATATCCATGATGTCTCAACAAGAACTTCCAGAAAGCTTGATGAAGTCTTGGATACAGCAATCAGACACACAGCCTCAGCAAAGAAGACGACTGATTTTTGCTTCAGATGGAACTGACCGAGAAGCCAAGAGGACAGACAGATCATTTTGCAAGGCAAATCAATTCAGTCCTGTGTTCCATCAGCACTTCTTATGCAATGAGAGAGGAAAGCGAGAAGACTTCTTGAAGTAAAGAATCTTGAACAAGAAGATGTTTTTCAAGAGATGCCTAAGTGAAGGAAGAAATCCGCTAAGAGGCAAAAGCAGCACTTCATTAATACAGACATACATACAGACTACGGAGATACATGGAGAATAAAACTACCTTGGGGGAAAGATTTCAGATCTGCATCGGACACCAAGCAGTCTTTATAGAAGAAAACAACATCTTTACCAAGAAGTACCAGTACATCATCGTTAACATTGCACAATCATGCTTTGATTCACTCAAAGCTGAAGGATGCAGTACTGACTCCAAGGTATGTAATCCTCCAGCCTTAACCTCACAGAATTGATGTAATTTTGACACAGGAGATGTGCCTGCTTAGAGAAACCCTCATGAAATCTCTTATTCCCTTGTTTAGCCAGCTCTGTGAAAGCAAATAATGCTGGGCCACACCTGGGAATCTTTGATCTTTCCTACTTCATGGAGAAGCAGTAAACACTAGCCCAGATAGATGAATGAAGACGGTCAGAGCATTTCTTCATGGCATGAAGTTTGTTGTTTTGGGTTTTGGTGATTGTTGGGTTTGGGGTTTTGTTTGGTTGGTTTGGTTTGTTTGGTTTTGTGGTTTGGTTTTGTTGGGGTGGGTTGTTTGTTTGTTTTTCAATCAACAGATGATCTGTCTCCTGGAGCCAGCTCTTGGAGACAGAATATGTGACAGAGCCAACTTCAAAGCAGATGTCTGCTACTGAGACAGCATCCCAGAGTCACACCAGCTCTTCATGAAGTTTCTCCATTAAGAATCATTTTAGAGAGGTATCATAGACTTCTCAGAAAGCCACACAGACTTCCCACAAAGTCTCCATTGAGAGTTTAGAAAGAGGAGGGGTGGTATGCTAGAAAACAGGCCCTGTCATAGAAGAAGCAATCTCAAAGACCAAATACTTTGGTTGCAATTACCCTGCTTCTTTAGGGCTGCCCCAAGGCCACCAGTAAGACCAGACCTGCCTGCTCTGCTGATAATGAAGTACAAAAATCAGGCGCAGCCAGAGAGCACCCTCCAGCACACACACAACCTCAAGCACCTCAGCAGCCTAGCTCTTGCTTGGCATAGCATGACACATTGCCTGGGCACCTCACAAGGTAGCAGTGCGCTAGAAAAAGAGGAGTCTGCAGGGCAAATCGTAGGTAAGGACATTCTCGGGCTAAGCACCTACTGATTGCCATCAAACACAGACCTTGCTACAAAGAAACAAAAATAAAGCCCAATCACTTATGCCTCACATCATGGTAAAACCGAAGAGTTTAACTAGAACTTCCCTAGCAAAAAGTAACTCCTAACTGCTTTCAGGTAAAGAGGAGAGCACAGCTATCTGTGACAGAGCAACAGCTGAGGCCGCTTCGTCTGCTGTTTCTTCATTGGAAGGCAAAGCACACGCACCAGCTCTGGGCAGCTGCACACAGCTGGTATTCTGGACATACAGCCACCGTGGGCAATCTGGCCACACACCCTATGTGCCAGTCTCAGCTTAACATGAACACGATGAAATAATCATGAAACAAGAAATCACCTTTAAAAATCAAAGCCAAACGCCACTAGATTCAAGAGGTCTGCTAATGTCACAGAAACAGCACGGACTAAAAAAAAAAAAAAAAAAAAAAAAGAGCCCACTTTAATTTATTGCTGTTATTTTCAAGTATTTATAGTCTTCTCAGTGAAATATGTGTAAGAAATCATCAACCAAAACGTGAAAGCTTTCAGTATAAAAGCAACTCAGCTTTCATTCAACCACTTCTCAGCCTGAATATGAAAATAAATTTTACCTTTTTTTTCAGTTACTGTTCGCAATCATGTTACTGTACATTGATAATATCCAAGTTGACATGTTCATAATAATCAGTTACAAAAGCTGGGCTTGCTCACATTTCATAAAGACTGATTCAAGGAAAAAATGTTGGCAAGCTTAATTTCCAGCTCAGGAGATATCTCTATTTAACAAAGCATATGTTACTCAGTTAAATGTTATGTAAATGTTTTCTTAAAAGAAAAAGCATGTATTCAATCGCTCTTTGAAAATCAGGGCCCATGAAAAGTCCATATGTGGAAATGTATTTATTGTTATTTTTTAAATGATTCCACATGTACAGTTACTCAAGTGTAAAAACTTATATTTTCCAATACAGCAGATCAAATATGAAAAAGCTGGAAAAATGCAGTAACAGTGGAAGATTTATCTAAGAAGAAAATCATACGAGTCAGTGTTATGATTTTTACAGTACTAACACTATTAAAATGCATGTTCATGCTGTGGCCAAAAGAGTTACACTACAGTCTTACAAATAAGTATTAAAAACCAGCGGTTTCCAAATGGCAGTCCAAAAGGCCATGGTTGCCACATGGTCCAATTTAGAGTATTTTCCCTGTAAGTCTCTAATAGAAGTACATGGTGGCCTTGAATTTATTGAAGGAGGAGAGCTGTTCCATTGCTAGAAAATTCTGCAAAACCCTGACTCAGTTTAAGTTAAAAAAGAAAAAATCATGTTTAAGAAGTCAAACAATTAACCTTTCCTTTCATACCTATTCAGTACCCACTAGAGGTTCTACAGAAACAGTACCTAACTCAAAACTAGTCATTATTTAATAGTGTTTTCAAACATATCCAAGCTATTTCAGCAAATTAGTGTCTTTGGAGCTATGTTCCTTATTTATAGTCTAAAAGGCTGAGGCTGTTCACACTAATCAATATAACCCTTTTTCACATCTGAAAAGCAAATATGAACTCTCAGGGTTTTTCGGGACCTGAAGGTGCTCTCATTAATCAGCTTTCTATGCCAATTGAAAGATGTCTTTTAACATCATTCAGACAGCGTTTTGTTTAAATAACTGCTTAGGAAATACCATTCTATTCAATATTTAAATGTACAGTTTCAACAACTCACTGGAATTCTATAGCAGAATTTACTATCCTTGGCAAACAAATCAGAAGCATCATTTTATTCCTTAAATAACCCTTAAGCACTACACTGAAGTAAGAATGTGAAGTAAGAGATTTGTCAAAAATGGACTGGCTAAACATAACACACAAGTGCAGGATCCGAGCAGGAAGCTATCCTTTAGCTTGAGCCAAAAGCCCAAGCACAGGAGCATTTTTTTTGCCCACTGCAGAAATTTAGGAAACACCCAAATCCGTATCATAACATGTATTTTGGAGCTAAGCTGGCACATCAGCCTTTCAGGTAGACACAATGCTCATTTGAATGTGGCATGGATCTATGCTCTACAGCGTGTAGCGGACCACAATTTTATTCCTGGCTGACAAGCATTAAAGCGTTCATCTTCAGAAACAGTAAAACAAGAATACCCAAAATACAACATGGTCCACTAGTATTTCACATTCAAAAAACCTATCGACAGCTAAAGCCAACTCAGTCACACATAAGGCAAGTTTGTTGTAAAGATACAGAGGTATAAGAAGAGAAAAAGATGCCATTCATATAGTCTCACCCACTTACAGAGGGGCTTAAGGGATTTCAAATGGCTAACAATTTCAGTATTATTATTGTTGTTAGAGTTACCATGGCCTCATAATAACTATATCCTGGCAATAATATATTGCTCCAGAACTGAGCTTCTAGTCTTCCTGATAGCTACTAAGTTTGCTTTTTACTTTATCCACCTGATAAAAAGCCAGTGCACTTTGCCAAGACACACACAAGATTGCCAATAAGTGGGTATGTACATTCCAGAATGTATTTTGTACAGAATAGTTAGATGTACGTTATACTGTCAAAATCTGATTTTTCTTCCTAACTCAGTTGTATTTTAAACTCACTTTTATGCTGCTTATAACTTGACTGGCATTTATGTAGTCGTACTACATAGAAAATGTTGCTGCTACCAGCTGCCCTATATGGCCACCATGATGGACTATTATACTAAAGAGGAGGCAAAATCTTCACACATGTGCACAGTCTACCCAGAAACAAAACTACAGAATAAGAATAAAACCATATTTTTTTTCCCCTAACAGGTTTCAGAAAGTGTTTATTTAAGGTTAAATGATTATTTTCTTCCTGTAATAGCAACTTTTTCAAGTTGGTTAAAATGTTTGCTGTTACAATCTCTACAGGTTGCTAAACACTTTCAGGGTACAAAGTCACAAGTTCTGTGGAATGCTGCTCTGTGTACTCTGTCACCACCAGCACAACTTCCCTAGGTAACACATGCGCCGTACAAACACCAGCTATAACTGGCGAGTTAGACATCTGTGCTTTTAAGTTTTGTTAACAACAGGAACATATAGTGGGTTCCACTTTACCATGAAAAACACCTTCTGGGTCTCCTACAACCACATCAAGTGCCAAGTCGATGTGTCCTTTCCATGCAGCCAAAAAGGTTTAAAAAAAAAAAAACAATCTGGGAAGTCAAGAAATCACAGGATTTATGCAGAATTTAATAAAAAACAGAACAGGGTTTCCCTGCTCTGTGATACAGTGAAAAGGCATGTCAGCAATCGCTCAGTTTTAGTATTCATAATTCTTGGTAAAAAATTATAAAGGAGATTTTGTTTCCCCCAGATGTTCTTCCAAGTAGTATTGTTCTACATAAACATTGCGCTTCCATCAATTTATGCTATTAGTAAACAAGTACATACAGTAGCATATATATTTCTATTCCTTGTCACATAAATGCAATGAATTTCAGTTCTTGGAGTAAGTGTCCTTGTGAACTAGGATTTCAAATAACAGCTGGAAACATTCAGGTTTGTCTTACATGTTAAAAAGCTAATACGACATATGTTAAAACTTACAAAACTGAGAT